>VZSF01001275.1:437593-546224 GCA_013398295.1 Chionis minor
GGGCCACGGGGCCGCGCCGCCCGGAGAGACGGGGGTCGGAGCGGCGGCTCGGTGAAGGGGGCGGCCCCGTCATGGCTGGGACGGCGGGGCCGCTCCGGGCGCCTGTTGCCGCGGGGGGGAGAGGGGGGCGCTGTGGCCGTTGGCGGCCGCGCGAGGCGAGGGCCGGCGGCGCCGGCAGCGGGGCTTCTCCCGGCGTGGGGAGGAGGGAGGCGGGGAGGGCACAGCTCCTTTCCCGCCCCCTGCTCGGCCTCTTCTCCTCCCTCCCCGCGTCCCTCCTTCCCTTCCCTCCCCGCCGCGCCGGCCAGGCTGCCACAGCGGCGCCCGCCCAGCGCTCGGGGCTGCTGCCCCGCCGGGAGGAGGGAAGGAGGCGCTGCCCGCGGGGAGGGAGCTGGATGAAGACTTGTGCGTCAGGGCCGGTCGGCCACCCCTTCGGGCATGAAGGGGACCGCGGGGACTCTGCCCTGCCCTGCAGCCCAGCGGGGACATCAGGTAAGGGCCCCGCACAGCTTCCCCCTCCGCCGCCCGCGCCTCGCCCCCGCCCCGCCTCGCCTCAAGTGCCGGGAGAGGCCGGGTGCCGCCGGAAAAGTTATCCGCTGGCAGAGGGGCCGAGGGCGGGCGGACAGTCAGTCCTCGGTGCGGGGGGCGCACACCGGTGCGGTGCGGCCCCCGGCGAGACCCGCTCCGTGCTCTGCAAACTTCGCCGGGCCGCCCAGGCGGTGCTTTTCCCGCCGGGGGTGAGGCGGGGGAGGGATGAGAAGGGCGGCGGCGCTGCCGCCCGCGTCCCCCCCGCCTCGGCGGGCCGGGCGGCGGCGGGTGTCGGTGCCGCGGGCGGCAGAAAGTTTCCAGCCGGAGGGGAAAGGTGGGGAAAGAGGGGCAGAGGGAAGCGGGAGAGGATGGCGGCGGGCGGGGAGCGTGGGGAGGGGGCGCAGCCTTGGCGGGGAGGTGGCAGGAGCGGCGCTGGCAGCACTTCAGCGAACTTGGTCCGCTCAGCGTCCGCCGTCGCCGTGGGGATTAAGTATCCGTAGAGGTATAACATTGGCATCTGTAATAGTCTTCTGTGAAATTTGCTTGCCTTTTTGTGTCAGCGTAGATACGTTTAGAGGGGAAAAAAAAAAAAGCAAACGACAAAACCTTGCTAGAACAAAATACACCCGAGACTTGAGTTGGGGGGCGTAACTGTAAAGGCACGGCTGTTCTTTTCCAATCACGCTTATCTGGGGCTTTTTAACTGAGCATTTGTGGAGTAAGTATAACCTTTCGATGAAGTATGTGGTTTATCATTGAGGCTATTGGAGATGATTAAATTCCACCTTCAGTGTTTCACAATGGTTTTCTTCCCGCTGTGGTTATAAAGGAGACCAAGTCGGATTCATGTTTTTTTATTACTCCTTATAAAATCATTAAAGGAATAAAAAGTCAGCGGAGTGCCCCACAGAAGTTCTATGTACAGTTCTACACAGTGAAAAAAACAACACTGAACCACCTTAAAGACAAATAAACAAAAAAACCCCCTATACCTTCAAAAGCCCCCTTCTTTACCAGCCTGACCAAAGAAGTGTACATTGCAAGCTACCTTGAGAGTGAAAAGATTTAAGTGATTTCAAATAAGGTGAGGTCCTCTTCATAGAGTGTGTTCTGCACTAACTCCCTTGATTAAATTAGAGAGAATCTACCTTAAGAATTACCAGCTGCAGTTCTGGTTTACTTCCAAATTTTCAAGTACCAAGGTAATCCCACAATGTTTGTTGCAAAAGCCAAAGGAAAAACTTAAATGCAACAAACTTCATTAGATCAGAAAAGCACATATAGCTTTCTGGAATTTGCTTTTTTTTTTACAAATTGGAACCAAATTTAGGGGAACATTCAAAAGCAGACTGATTGAGCAGCATACCTCTGTTACTGCAGGTAGTGCCTATGATTAGTCATTGGACGTTGGTAAGGCACTATACTTACTGGGATTTTCAGATTGGGATTTTCAGATTGGATTGGACTTTCAGATTTCTTTTAGTAAACACAGTTACTTCCCTAAGAAGGTCTGTCACAGTTAATAACCCAGTGCAGCTTGGAGACTACTTTATGTATGGTTAGTTTTTCACTGATGGACTTTTATACTGCATTAAGCTGAGAGAAGGCTGAGGAAAGAAAAGCATAAGCGTGTAGAAAACTTGAAATGCTTCTCCCTTTTGTGTGTTTTGTTCTTTAGTTGGAATGGGGTTTTTTTGATTGTCAGCTTCGAATGTAACATCTCTCTGGGCTTTTGTGCAGGTGGCAGATTTTATTAAGCATATGAAACAATTTTCTATTGTAAATTGTTCTGTAGATGTTACTTCCTTAAAAAGGTAGATATGACTAGGGAATTACCATTTTTCTTGACAGCATGACAGTTAAAACTTGGTTTGCATAGGAGTGAGCATGCGTAGTGCATTAGAAGAAGGTGTCATTCTAAACTGTCGACTAACTTTTCAGTGTGTTTTTGTGAAAGTGAATATATCACTTGTAAAATGACTGCTAAGATATAACTAAGAGGTAAGGCGTTAATGTAGTGATGTAGGATGTAATTTAAGGTTTTGAGTACAGATTTAATGTTTGTATGCCTATTGATTTAGTTTTGTAAACAGGTATTTGCGTTAATTTTCTTCATATTGGCATCTCAGTTAAACTCACAAAAATACTGTTGATGCAGCAGTGCTTAAGCTATGCAGAGGTGGTGTGTGGAATTTTGGTTTTTTATAACATCCTGAAGCAAAATGCTTTGTTTGCTAGTAACATTTCTTTCTGGTAACACATCCAAATTATGTAGCTATTACTATTAAAAACTGAGCTCGAGTCAGGAGTTTAAGCATGTGTTGAACAAGTGTTCTTTTACAGCATGTGAAATCTTAAGCAATGAAAATGGCCAGGTGAAGCAAGGGAGGCATATAAAATGTCATTAAGGTATAGAAGCGTGTGGACTTTGGTAAAAGGTGAAAAAAGAGAAGGAATTTAGGAATTGTGGGGGTATTTGTCATGAACTTTTGCCATAAAAACTGTTACCAGCTTTGAAGATAATGAATTCCTTGAGGAATTGGGGTAAAGTTATACCTGGACAAATTGTTGAGGTGTTTGCTTTAAGCTGAAAACTATAACTGCATATACAGCATTTTTCTGGTAGTTCTGTTTGCAAACCTTGTACTGCTGTGCTTTAAAGCCCTCTCTTGAAGGCTTCTCTTGAACCGTGGCAGAAAATTTGTTACTTCATTGTTAAACCTGTTTGATGTGGTTTGGCTGGGTGAAGTCATGGTGAACTAGTTAACCGAGTGTAGTGTTTCTGTAGAAATGAGTCTGGTACAACATGGAATACTGACTAAAGAAAATTCCATCTTACTTACAGGTTCAACACCCAGGCACTGAGGATTGCATACTATAAATCTCTAGGAACTAAGGTCTAGCTTTTGGGAAAGGATTCCTTCTGGTGGCCACAAACAAGCAGCATTCCTGTAGCATGAGCAGTAAGCTTTCACTTTGCATGCCTGTTCTGGGTGGGTTTTTTCCTGTCTTATGTTAGATCTCCACTCAGTCTCCTCTCAAGTCCTAGTTCTTTAATTTTGCCTTATATGTCACCTTTGCTAGACCTCTGGTAGTTAATATTCCTGCTCAATTCCTTTCAATTCTTCTGCATTCCTTAGGTAGAGTGCCCTCTATAAAAGCATAAAGCTGTAGCCTAACAAGTAAACTGTAAAGGTTGATTTATACTTCAAGGTAGTATGTTGTCTTTTATGCAAGAATATTCTATTGCTGATCACTTCTAGCTCTCAGTAACTAACCACCAAAACACCATTTTGAAAAATAGCTCCATATTATTTGTCCTTATCCTGGATTTTCTCAGCTGATTTTCTCAGCTGAACTACTTACCTTCTTGAATTGCATCTTAATTTTCTCCTAGATCATGTCTTCAGTTTAACATGATTATTCTGTATACTAGGACTTCTAGCTCTGGCTTCTGTCTCTCCTTGGGCTAATGCTTGGGCATGCTCAGATTTAATAAGCATACTCTGTCATTTAAGTTATTAATAAAATGATAAATATTATCTGTCAGGACAGACTGGAGGAGCTCTCTTAAGAAAGTCTTCCAGTTTGTCAATGAATCGGTAATAATGATTCTCTGAATATGGTATTGTCACCTATTTTAAAGATAAAATCTATGCAATGTGTTTCAGTCTGGAGGTACTATATGAGTGCATAAATGTGGGTATTACTGTCTGTTATCAACTACTATCAAGCCCAAAGCAGGAGTAATATGTGTTTTGTTACAAAGGCTTTGTTGTCACTTTCAAGGAAAGAAAGTGCTTTTGAGGCTTCAAGTTTAGAAGTTCTTTTTAATACAGTAGCTTTCACTGAGCAGCCAAATACCTTTTCCTGAATGTCAGGTCAAAATACTCCTGGGCAATGTACCTTGCAGTCATACTATGTATACTGTTTGTAATTAAAATGCTTTCCTCAAACCTCATGAAAATTACCAAAGTCACATACATGTTAGTTTTACTTTTTAGTTTCTGACAATTATTCATAGTAAGTGACTGCAGTCACAAATATTGGGGAGTAATACAAACAAATTAATCAAGCTGTTTGATTAACTACTATGTTTTAGATAATTTCTAAAGGTCATGCAAGGTTGACATTTGTACACATTTATCAAAACATTAGAGGAGAACTATATACAGGATTAAAAAAATTGATTTAATGTTAGGGATGTATGTCCTGAAAATCTTAGCAATCTAAAGTCTCTGAAGAAATTGTCATTGTATTAAATTTGATGTTAAATTTACCTGCTTTCTGCTAATATGTGGAGGTTTAGATTTAACAGAGTGATACTGAACATCTAATTATCTTTTTTTCCACTTCAGCAGAGAGGCTCACCATGATGTTCCAAATTAATATATTTGTCAATATTGCTGTTGATTTAAGTCACATAACACGTATCAGCCTCTGAAGTTGAAGAATAACTTTTGTAAACTGCGACATACTTAAATCATGCACAAATACCCTAATAAATTATGAACTTGTGGTTGTTCATTAAGCGCTACTTCTGAAGATGAATGCTTGCTATAAACAATCCTGAAAACTTCACAATGTCATGTCTGTGTAAACCTGGAGAGGCAACTTCTATTTGATTTCTAAGAGCTGATCTATGGAATTTGGATTTTGTATAGTGAACACCATTACTCTTTATTATCATGAAAGATTACTGGTAAAAACCTGTTTCTCAGCGTCATGGAAAAGTAGATAGCTTTTAGAATAGGACAGTTTTGAGGAAAAAATTTCAAGATTCAAGAAATTGTATAATGTGTACAGAAAAAAAATACAGTAATTAAAAATAAAAAAGACAAAAGAGCATATATATATGTTTTTGCTAAACCCAGCAATTTATTTGATTTTAGAAACAAGGAAATTCTTTACATAAATATCTGGCAGTTTTTCCAAAGTAAAGTTTCTTTGTTAATGTGGAATTGTAAACTGATTTGCAGCATTATTAGTGAAGAATGTAATATGTGGAAAAACATAGCATAATACTGTTTCCTTGGCTTGATCTCTTTAGACACAACACTTTTTCATGCTATGAAGTTTTGCATGAAGGTTTCTGCTAGGAGGTTTGAAGACACCTGTATATTTTATATATAATTTTCACAGAGGTGCACATGCACATAAAGAAAAAGTACTCCATTTTCCTGCTGTTGATTTCAAAACTTGCAAGTATTTGAATCAAACACCAAGAAAAGATAATTGAAATGGAAAGATCTGGCCGATGAAGTATTTTTTTCTGGAATCTCACACTCCATTCTCAAACACAAACTCCCCAAAGTCATTTGAGAAAGAAGATTGTAACCAGTCTTGAAAAGAGTATGGTAGCAGCTGTTGTGGAAGTCCAGAGATGGCCTGGCACCTCCTCCTTGTTACTTCAGCTGACACTCTGTTCTGAAGCTTTCTATTCCTTAGAAAGAAGGTACAGTTTCTGGAAGACCATTTACTGTGTCTTGACGATAGCCAGAGCTGTTATTTTTTATGAAGTGCAAGGTCATATTACTTTTCCTGGGACATTGATCGTTGGATGACCTGTGTTCTTCACAGAACTAGAAGGAGGTCAAGCCCAGTTACCTGCATGATTAGAGGTCTTCTCAGGATCTTTTCAGGCATGTGGTGAGTTCACTGAGCCTTGTAGACAGTGGGATCTCCTCCTTCTCTTAGTTCATTGCCTGGCCAATGCAAGGTCATCTCAGGAAGTTCTTTAGTTGCTTTGTTCGGTGCAAGACAAGTCAAATTGAAGAACCATAACGGTCTTGTCAGTGTGAAGTATGCTCTCCTGTTCCTATCAGTCTTTACATTTCTTAGAGGCAATTATAGACACCCGTATTGTGATGCCACCAGAGTCATTGTAGTGGCCTGAAACCAGTGGGTGTTGGTGGGGAAAAATGATTGAGGAATTACTTCTATATGTATGTATCATATATGTGATAATGTCTGCTATGTGTACTGTATGGTAGCATACATATTCTTGGTGCTTCATATTCTCCAACTAACTTTTGATAGTAAATTCACACAGATTCTGTTTGAGTTATCATTCCTTCAAGTATTGGGGCTTCCCTTTTCTGGCAGGTTAACCAAACTCATGACAGCATGCTTCTTCACTCTTCTCGGTCAGTGAGGACATGGGTGCTTACTGCATAGATTGGGTACTTGTCTGAATCAAGATCAACGGTCTTCAGAGAAACGGTTGCTTTGTTTCAGTGTTTGGAGTTTCAGGAAGTCCAGAATGCACGGAGATCATTCTTACATCAACGTCAGGAACTGCTGATGAGAATTGACAACTCTTGATAGTACTGTATACAGGGAACTGGGTCTCCTTTGTCAGGAAAACACCATGTTTTCTATATGTTATGTCACCAGTGAAATTAACTTTTTATCAGTTAGCTTACCTGGTTCCTCAAACTTACAAATTAATTCAACAAGACTTCGAGTTTGGTTGGTTCTTGTTGTGTTTTGTGGTTTTTTTTAATAATTATGTCTATCTTGAAATTACCTTATTTTGGCTAGGGCTTTTTTCCTCCCAGGATTTTATTTCACAGAATCGCAGAATGTTAGGGGTTGGATGGGACCTCTGGAGATCATCTGGTCCAACCCCTCTGCCAGACCAGGTCCACCTACAGCAGGCTGCACAGGGTGGTATGGTTTGGAATGTCTCCAGAGTTGGAGACTCCACCACCTATCTGGGCAGCCTCTGCCAGTGCTCTGCCACCCTCAAAGGAAAGAAATTCCTCCTCATGTTCAGACGGAACTTCCTATGTTCGAGTTTGTACCCATTACCTCTTGTCCTGTCACTGGGTACCACTGAAAAAAGCCTGGCCCCCTCCTCCTGGCACCCTCCCTTTAAGTATTTGTAAACATTGATGAGATCCCCCTCCACAGCCTTCTCCAGACTAAAAAGACCCAAGTCCCTCAGCCTTTCCTCCTAAGAAAGATGCTCCAGCCCCCAAATCATCTTTGTGGCCCTTTGCTGTACCCTCTCCAGCAGTTCCCTGTCCGTCTTAAACTGGGGAGCCCAGCACTGGAGACAGTACTCAAGCTGTGATCTCACCGAGGCAGAGTAGATGGGGAGGATGACCTCCCTCGACCTGCTGGCCACACTCCTCTTGATGCACCCCAGGATGCCATCGGCCTTCTTGGCCACAAGGGCACATTGCTGGCTCATGGGCATCCTGTTGCCCACCAGGACTCCCAGGTCCCTCTCTGCAGAGCTGCTTTCCAGCAGGTCAGTGGTGCATGGGGTTATTCCTCCCCAGGCACAGGACCCTACACTTGCCTTTGTTGAATTTCATTAGGTTTTTCCCTGCTCAACTCTCCGGCCTGTCCTGGTCACACTGAATGGCAGCGCAGCCTTCTGGTGTGTCAGCCATCCCCCCCAGCTTCGTGTCAAACTTGCTGATGGTCCACTCCATCCCTTCATCCAGGTCATTGAGGAATACGTTGAACAGGACTGGACCCAGCACTGACCCCTGGGGAACACCGCTGGTCACAGGCCTCCAACTAGACTCTGCCCCACTGATCACAACCCTCTGAGATCTACTCCTAGTAGGATTTCCTCCTACTGTTTTTGCCAAACTGGCAAAATTTTATTTTGTCACGTATGTTGGGTACTCCACCCATAGAAGTAACCAGAGATCAGCCTGTCCGGAAATATTTACAGGTCAATGTCTGCAGTCAGGCTAATTCTTTAAAAAGGAGATTCTAAAATTTTAAAGAATAATTTTAATTGAAAAGGCTATAAAAACATGAAAAAAATTTTGTTGTTGAGCATGCAACAGCTTTTCAAAAGCAGATATTTATATGTTTGTAAGTGGAATGACCTAATGTTTTTAGGAAATTGTGGAAGTTTTTCTGCATCCCAGGAAGTATCATGAGAAAGACCATAGATCATTTGGATTTGTTATTTTGGAAAAAGTATTAGTATATTCAGAATAGAGTTGAATATTTTTCTAAAAGAAAAGAAAGGTTAATTTCTCTAGCAGTTTGTCCTAGGCAAAAACGAGTTACTTAATTGCCTGTTTTCATGATTTTCCTTTAGGGAAAGGATAGTCTACAGTAAGCCTTAGTTTGGAGAAAGAAAGGTGAGAAATAATATAATTTTTGTTCTTACCTGGAAGAATGGTGCAAGCAATGTGGATCACTTCATATGGTGTGTGTAGCAACTAACTTTACCATTACAATCAAAAAATAATATACATCTGGTTTTAGCAGAGCACTTGATGCTTTGGCTTCACAGCACCCAGTGTCCTAAACAACTGAAGAGTTATGAAGAGCAATTCTCACATTCTGCAGGGGAGGGAGAAGTCTTTTCCTTCAAGACTGTTCAATGTTTTTAATAAATTATATATTTTTAAGTGAAAAATACATGCTGTAAGGGAAGTTCCACTTTTAACTGGCAGAGCAGAACTATCTCACATGTGTTTATGAATCATTTTCTGGTTTTATGAAGCTTACTTTTTGCTTTACATTGTCATCAGCATCAGCAGGATCATGAGCATATTTTTTTTAGTTATTCTATAAAAGACAGGCAAAATGACTCTTTAAAATAAAAAAAGGAGGAGACACTCTGAAAACCTCCTCAATTCCAATGAAAGAAGAATCTTAGCAGCTCCTACCTGATCCTCTACTGATTGTGAAAATTGAGATCTTTTGGTGTTCTGGACTTTGCACGCTTTTATTCCATGCTGTGGTTTGATCACTTTGGAGAATCAGTTCATCCTAACAAGGCAGTATTTGTAGATAGATATTCCCTCCAGAAGCCCTTAGTCATGTTGTTGTCTATTGCTTCCACTTTCTCTGTTTAAAGTTCTACTCTACAAAGGGTGTTTTTGGTTCTTCCTGCTGTTTTCCTCCTCCTCCATAACATATATACAATGAGTGTATGCTTTTAAAGAGTTGCTTAAAAATCTAAAGGAGCAGGCTTTCCAAGTTGCTTCTACCAAATCTGATTGAGATCTTCTTTGCTAGCAATGAGAGTGTGCTTATGTATATTACTAGTCTATTTGGCAAAAGTCTCAGCATACCTATTGACATACAATATGATAAACAGTTCTGGAATAGTGTGGTATGTGATAATTGTTTGGGGTTTATCTCCTGAGATACAGAGAACTATCAATGAATTTCCTCAAAGTTATTAAAATATTTGTTAACAAGAACTCTAGAAGAGCCTGAGTTGTAGGAGAGAAGACTATCTCAAAGTCAAATAATTACTTAAAAATGTGGGAAGGGAGAATGGAAATAAACGTGGGGTTTTTTCCCCCAGGTGACACAGATTGCCAGTGAGGTGGTGGGTAAGAGATACTGGAACATATGCTGTTCAATGAAGTCATAAATTATTTGAAGAAGAAGGCTAGTAGGAAGGTGAGAGCTTTAGCTGAATAACAGTGAAGTAATCAAGGTAGTTGCTACTAAAACATCAGTGTTATTTTCTGGACATCTGACTTTCATTCTCAATAGATGCTAAATAACTCCTCAAAGGATCTTTGCTTTCGCCCTTGCCCTTTGTCGTCTATTTTTGAATACTGTTGGATCTTCAAAGAGGACTACTGGAATTACTGAATGTAACTTTCTGAAAACGTGGGTTCACACCTCAGTGATGATCAGAAAAGTGAATGTAGTATTACAAATTAGTAGAATGGGAACAAGAGCAAAATTAAAAAATATACATAGTGGAAAAAATGGATATGTTTCTGTTAATTTTAAATACCATTGGCAGTTACAGTTATTCTATCTCAAAAAAAGATAAAGTGTTTATAAACAATTCAGGGAAAGACAGAAAACATGACAAGGAGATGCTATATATCCTCAACAGATGATCCAACAGATTACAGCTCTTTAGCTTGTGAAAGTGGTGCTAAAAGGTGATGTGACAGAAGTCAGTGACGTTGAGTGGCGTGAAAAAAGGTGAAGATGGGCTCATTATTCACCATTTCTCAATGTGTGAGAACATTCATTGAAATTATCAGTCAGCAATAAAATAAAACAAATGATTAAGTAATTAAGCTGTCAAAGTCATTGCCACAGGATGTTATAGTGGGCACACATATAAAGAACCTAAAAGCAGAGTGTTCAGATTGATGGACTGAGTTCACTGGGAGCCATCAGGTGGAGATGGTCCAGAAGCAGCTTCTGTGCTAGGAGGTCCCCTAGCCAGTCTTAAGTGCAGAGAGGTAGAACAACATGCAAATGATGGAAGTGTCAATACTTGAGCTGCTTCTTACTTTTTCTTCTTTTTTTTTTTTTTCCCCCTTATAATCATCTGTTTTATCAGAAACAAGATAGTGACTTGATATACAAAATTTGGCCGCTGTTGTATTCAGCTGTATGCTATGGATGCTGTGCTCAGCTGCAAATGGGCATCTGCCTCAAATTAATGTGTTCAGATAGCCTTCTACTGGAGTCTAATTAAATTGTCAAATGTAGTGTTTTGATTCAAGAACATTCAGTGCTTTCTTCTTGTTCATTCTGTGTAGAGAAAGTTACAGCACAAAATGTAGATGGTCTGAGTCACTTACTACTCTGTTGAACTAAAACACCATTAATAGGTCATGACATTAAGTTGTGGTACTAGTTGATTTAAATGCTACTAAAAGAGGCCAAAAAAAGCTTCAGTTTGGGGGATAAGTAGACTCCATCATCATTGCTTTTTCAAGGGTGGAATTACTATAACTTGATTTTTTTTTGCAAAGAATTTACCAAAGATACGAGTAAGGACTTTCCCTGTTCTGAAAGATTATTTTAGGTTAAGCATTGTAGACGTGCTTTGGTTCTTGATCCAACTGACCATTGCTTTGAAATCTATGGCAATTTTATAGTATTGCACAGGTCTCTTGATTTTAATGCAAGGGCATATATTAAGAAAATGAAAATGCAATTAAAGATACTACATTTTTGGGAGTATAGTTGGTTTCGTGTCAATATTGAGCATTGCATGTTTAGGATTATAGCAAACTTCAGGCTACCGAAATCTTGAATTCTAACTTCTCAAAAGAAAGGCAAAGTCAACTTTACTCAGACCAGAAGTGAAACTTCTCCCCTACCCCCAGCCCCCCAACTAAAATAGCAGGGCTTCAAAGAAAACACATACATATAGGGGAAAGGGTCTTTTTTCCTCTAATAATACCCTTTTGTTACCATATGCTGTCTTCTTAACAGCAAATTTGACTGATGGCTGAAAGCAAAATAGTGGTCTCATCAGACCTGCCTTTTTAGTGGAAGTCATGATGCTTCTGGAAGTCGTGATACTTCTGAAGTGTCTGCGGTAACCCATCAACATGGGTTATTTGGTTCTCAATACTGTATAATTATGATATATGATTCTGCTCTTTGTCCAGCTTGCACCTACCTTTCTAATCCCTACTTAAAGACACTTGTCATGAGTATAGGAATAGATTGTGTTTTTTGAAATACTAGCTTTTGAGCAATAAAGGGATTGTTTATAGATGGTAAGGGAATTTTCACTCTCATTGCTTTCTTATTCCCATAAAAGAAGGTTAATCTTAAATCTGAGACAAATGAAATATCTATAGTAAAAGAAAACATCCTTCCCTTCCCTTAAAGAATGGTCCTGTGTATCTCTTATCTTCTGTCTAAACCTAATGATTGCTAAACTGTTCTGAGTTTTGGGATTATCTTTTCTTTTGGTAATCTCTGTAAGACACAGGGGGTATCTGACACGTTTTCTTGGAATTGTTACAGTCGTTATATAATGTCTCTTACACAACACTTACTGAATTCTTTGGAATTTTTTGAAAGTATGTGTAAATTATAGCATTTTTTTGTCTGGATTTGTTCAGGAACGATGGGTTAACTTTCAGCCAGTTCAGTCAGTAACCAAAAACCAGCACGTATTGTTATTGTTTGCTCAGCTGAGTCCAAAAATATGCTAATAACAAATCCATTCAGTCCACCATTCCAACAAAAAATGTAAGTGTGCCTAAGCATGCCAGTGAGTTCTTGTCTCAGGTTGCTTATATACCTTGGCACCTCTACCTATGTCTTTGAGCATGCCAGACTTTTATCTGTGATGAATGCAAAACTGCTTGAAGACCTTATATTGCCAGATAATAATTTTTGGACATGCATGCTGATTCATGTGTTTTCTTTAGTCCTATCATCAAGCTGATGAATAAGTGCAGAAAATTTTTCTCAGTTTTCCAGCCTATGTTTCCAGCAGACATTTGCTGCATCCACTCTTTGCTGGCAGACTTGCTTCAAGGTCTGTGCCTATCCAGAAATCAGCTCCTCATGCAAATATCCAAGAGTTGAGGCCATCTGTGAAATCTGCTTCTCATCTGTCCATCATTAGGGTTTATTGATTGTACTGTCATTTTCAGGTATAATCTCTGACTCAGGGTCAGCCTCTTTACCATGAGTACTGCAGCTTCCAGCTCACTGTGTAAATGATGATTATGGACTCAAAGAGTCTTTTTCCAAAGTGTGCAGAAAATTGTAATTAACAGCAGAAATAGACTAAATTAATTTTATAGCTGCATACACAATCCTGTTTTCATTTAAATTGCAGCTCCGTGAGGTTTTGGAATACCTAGTGGAGCTATAGGAATACAGCTTTGGATGAGTTCGCTACAAGCTTACTTCATGGCTATCTCTGTGATTCAATCATGGCGATTATGTTTTTATTCATGTGGCAAAAAGTTCTACAAAGATAGATTTATTAGTTAGCAGAAGACTACTCCTTGGAACCTGAATTTGTCTCGACACATTCAGATACTATGTGTTTTTTCCGTCTTTTATGAGTTGCAACAATCAAACTAATATTATTCAGAGGGGCTAAGGAAGCTACAGATATTTTTGATATGTCTCCCACATGCAGATTTTTCATAGGGATAAGGATCCTACTGTAACTTCATCTCAGATGTCAAGGTATCCCGTAGCTGGTGTAGTTGCCTTCACAAACAGGATCCTTCCTGTGAATTGTTAGGAGTTCGAAGGAATTTCAAATCCAATTTCAGCCTACTGAGACCTGTTAAAACTTTGGAAAGATTCAAAGATTATCACACATTCTGTCATCAGGCTTGATCTGCAGTAGTATTCTTTCTGTGAAATAATATTCCTGCCAGCTTGCTTGTTATTTTCTAGACAAACAGCATGATTGTCAATATACATATTTCTTAAACACTGGTGTTTGTGTTTGTAGCTGATTAAAAACTTTAGGAAAAGAGGTCCAAGACTACTTTTAAAGTAGACAGTTAGGGCACAATTAAGTTGACTGAAGTTGGGCATCTGGGCCCTATGGTGTCCTATCTGGCCAGTAGTTGTGGTAGAAGGACAGGAGTCTCCGGTATTTGGTAGCCTCATCGTAGTTGCCAGATACTCACCAGTTGCCAGGGCACCTAAAACACATTTTTCTAGGCAACTGAAAAAGTCCTCCATTGACAGAGTACAGCTTTGCTGACAGGCTGGCACATACATACACGTAGATTATTTCCCTCCCTAACCCCCCCATCTTGATGTGAATTGCGTTCTGATTTCCCAAAGCCAAAATAATACTTCTTGAAAATTTTGACAGCAAAATATGCTTATGTACATTAATCTGATGAGTAAGAAATTGTTGTTGCTACAAATAAGAGCCGTGATTTTGGGGACTACATTGTAAAAAGGTATTTATGTGTATACATACAAATATATTCTATGTCTTGGCCTCTCTTCCCCTTTTTTTCTATGTGTAATCTTGTCAGTTTGGAATCTGAGCTCATTAGGAAGGAAGCTTCATTGAGGGAGAAAATGGTTCAAAGTGTTTTTACTCTGTAAAGTCCTCCAGGTTCTGGAAATGCATGAAATACCTGTGCTGCTTCAGTTGACCCCATTGATTCAAAATTACCAGGTTGTCTTTTTGTGGCGCATAAAAATGTGAGAGCTAAAAATGGAAAATAAGTATGTATGGCAATAAAAAAAATGTACATAAGTAATAAGTTACCATTTCTTTCTTAATTCTGTTCCATTCTATAGTATTTTGCAAAAACAATTACTATATAAAAGCAGTAAGTTAACTAAAACCATCAATGAGAATGTTTTTATTACTTTATCTGCAGTCATGTGAAAAAAGAAGAAAATTTGTACCTGACAATAAGTGGATTGACTGAAGTTGGTTGTAGTAACAAGCTATCTCTGCAACAGGCATCACATAGAAGTTGAGTGATCCTGATAACATTTGGAGAGCCTGCTATGACTTCCTCTTAGTAACTCTGGAAAATTAATTCATTCCTTCTGTTCATCCTTTTGAATAGCTTATTAATACAGACATTATTCTAAAGGAGATGCTGGCATGTCTTTTCTTCTATATGTAACTCATCTAGCATTAAATATATGAATTATGCTTTTTCACAATCTAGGTCTTCAATGAGAGAAAAAATCATGAGGTAAAATTGAGACGCTCCAGGCTTTTGTTACAAGAAAGCAATTGGTACTGCAGGAGAAACAGGGACAACTGGTGATATCTTCAGTAGTCACAGAAGATTAAGAAAACAGGGTGATTCAAATGGAAAGAAAAGATTATCTCTTTTTCTTGTAAAGAGAAAACGCAGAGTTTCATTTCCTGTAGGTAGGCACAGGTGAGCTCACCTCTACAAACTTAGCAAAAGAATAACGTCTGTTTCACAGTGATTGCGTTTTACAATACACTATTCAGTCAAGAACTGAAATGAAGTGATTTTGATGATACTGTGGGTATAATACTGAGGTGGTAGTTCTGCTGGTCGGTGTTGACATGTTATCTAAGCAAGGCAATTGTTCTGGCTTCCAGTTTTTAAGAAGTGCTATTAAATTTTGCCAAGTAGTGTTAAAATTTCAGTAACTGTCTCTACTTATAAGATCATGTAAATGAAAAATCTTCTATTCCAAACCCCTTCAATTCCTAAGGAAAGTAAGCTTCCAATAATGGGTAGTAGCAAGTCGTTTCCATCTACTCTTGTGAAATACTGGACATCTGACTCCTTTCTGATGGGATACTCCTGTTACTCTCTGTTCAGGGATAAAACATTTTAATAGCTTTTGCATACGTAGTGCTAAAATGACTTGTCATTGCCTTTATGACTTCTCTGATATTTTTATGTCTCCTTTTCTTGGTAATTTTAAAACTTGATTAATAAGAACTGTTAATACTATTTTACTATCTCCTCATGTGAGTTATCATCAGTCATCATCCATACCTGTGCAACACAGCCCTATATCACTTGAGTAAATGGAGATACTGATGGCATTAGCAGGTTGTTCTCTCCGCTATGTATATTATTACTAGGCCATTGGCACATAATTTTCAGTGGATTTGCTGGCAGTCAGCTATTCTACAAAACACTTAAATATTTGAGAATTTTGAGTTTAATTTCAGATTTTATGTCAGAATGTGCCTTTCCACCTAGCTGTTTCATCTTCTTTGTTTTATATTTCTGTCTATTCCTTCATATATAGTCCTCTTTCATTATCTGCAGTTGTTCCTTGCGAGTGTGCTTTAGCACTGCGGATTGTTTCCGCCACCTCCACCCTTTCTCAGGCCCTTCCTTTTGTGTGCTTCTCGCATCAAATTTTTTGTTTTCTCTTTTGTATGTTGTTTCCCTGTATTCGTGTCTCTTACCTCTTGTAAAGCAATCTCGTCACGTCTCTTTGGTATAGATAACTTTTTCTTTCTATTCATTGCCTGAGCGTAAGCCAATTGAATTTTGAAAGCCCAGTGAAAAGCTGTCTGGCCTCATTTCATACCAAAATTCCATAGTGAGCTCCAATAACTGGAAGCAGAAACTACAGAAGAAGTTTTGCTTAGCCTGGAGGAAGATTTTTCATTAAGCAGTTTCAGGAGATCAATGCAGGTTATTTTTAAATAAGATAGTGGTAAAACATTTTGTTACATGAGTTTTCTTGAGTTTTGACTTACTGAAGAGTTTATAATGTAGTTAGTATACTGCAGGAAAGCAATCCATAGTCTTTCTCATTACAGCTGCTGTAAGAAACCATGGGGTATGTTTCAATAAGTTTGATAGTACTAAATTTTATGTAGGTCTTCTCCATCATCATTATTGAATGATGGTCTGTCCCACTGAGAGATCTTCAGATGCTTTCCATTACAGAAGTGTCTGTTTGCAGGCAAGAGAACATTCTACTTACTGGTACTTCTTCCCAGAATTAAATAAATATAATTAAAGCTGTGGTTCTGCAGACTTACTGTTCTTGAATAGTTTGCTTTTGTCTATAGAAGTAAATACTCAAGTAAGACACAAGACCATTTCATGCCATGAGGAATGCCACCTGTCTCTCAGAATTACATTTTAATAGAGAATCTAATACAGATTTGATGTAAATGCAGAGAATACATAGTAATATGTTACTGAGAAGTTGTACTCTGGTTATGTGTCTAATGCTATAACAAAATCATACTTTCCTAACTTCTGTAAGTAACAGACTAAATAGGGTCCAGCTTTCCAAGCGGATAAATCTCATGGCATATTTAGTGACAGGAGACACCTCACATGCCATGTAACCTTTTGTTCCGTGGCAGAAGGTATGGAGTTACTCAGAAGTGTCAGATTATATTGCAATCACATAAGAATCCAATTATCTTTTTTTAACTTTTGCTACACTTTTTTTTTTCTTTTTTTTTTAAATGACCAGCCATGCTGAAATTGTAATGAGAATTCACAGGCTTACTTCAACAAGTAGGTGGCAGAATGAACATTTTTGTAACTGGAATAAAAGCTGTTGTATTTTATCACAAGTTCTTCCTATTATCTTGTTTAACCTTAGCAAGGTATGGCAGAATGGAATCCTGTAATACAGCAAATACTACCTCAGAATAAGTTCAAGGAACAACCCCCTATTTGTTATGTGTATATATAAAAAAATATTTTTAATACATGTATAAAAACACACTTTTTAATATTTTGTTTATGTATTTACTTCTCAGCTAGACTTGCAGGTATATTTTTGTATGTAATACTTCCTGGCTACACAAATCAGGTTTTTATATTTACATCAAACTTGAGTTGATAGTAACATTAAGGTGACAGTATTTTTGTAGCATAACCATGGAAGCACCTTTTCACAACTACATGGTGTCAAAACAACTTGACCTTGCATGTAATTACTAATCAAAAGCAATTGTAGCAGGCAGTTCAAATATTTCAACTGAACAAAAATGCCTTAAGTATTAGGCTTACTCCATATTCACTGTAGACTTCAATGCGTCTTACTCCAAGTAGTTTGGAGTGAGCTGCTGCCTTCAAAAACAATTGATTAGCCCTACTCCTGAACTATTCGTAAACATCACAAGGAAAAGGCTGTGGATCCTTCTGTGATGGCTATCTAGTTCCAGCCATTATCTTTTGCCACTGTGACAGGAAGTGGGCTTGTTGGTCTTTTGAAAATCAGCCACTGAAAAAGTGCCACCACCAGACAGGCTTATCCAGTACAGTGCTTGTTCCTCAGTTTCTGTCCCAAGGATCCTGAGAAAAGAGAGCACCAGAAATGGATTGCCCTGCTATTGCTGATACAGTTAGTTCATTCTATAGCCTGACACTGAAAGTACTCTGGAAAAGAGGGTAGCTGAGAGAAGGCTAAATATCGAGTGAATTATAGTCATGCACTGCTAATGAGCAAGCACCTTTTACAAGCAGATCTCTCACATATGTTGGATAGGTAAAAGAACAAATTGTGTTGTCATCACAGTCTTATAAAAAACCTTATATATTTGTAAATATTAGATGGTTGGAATATTGATATTCTTAATATATATCACACCTGTTTAAAGTATTATGAGAAATATTTGGGACAGGAAACATACCTAGGTAATAATGGACATAGTAAAAGTTAGCATTAACAGTAACATTAGCAGGTGTCAAGGACAGGTTAAATGTTATGGAAGTTGTCCTTCTGAGAGGGGAATATGTGATCTTTGCAAATATATCACATGCCCAAGCTGTCATCCTGAAAAATTACAGGTCACAACCAAATGAATGTAAATTTCTTCATATTGATGTGTTTTGGCAGACAGTTTTCAGGATTTCATGTTAAGAATTTAATTTGTATTTATGGGCTATGTTTTTAAAAGTTCTTGAAGGATTTAAATACGACTGCCATAAAGAATTGCAATTTACCTGCTGCAAGCTAAGTAAAAACAAGCTAAATACAGTCTAATTCCTACTAGATTACAAGAAAGGAAATATTATGTGTAACATTGAAGTTTTTGTATGCAAACTTATGCAAAACCAAATACAGTCTCAAAATGAGAGATTACCTTTTCACAATGACTGACAAGGTGTCCCTTCTCTCCACGGTACTTCTCATTGGGAATATTTTGGGAGGCATTTGCCTGTGATAAATATGACCTACTGCGCACAGTTCAGCAGGTCTTTAAAATAATTTATGGCTTGGTGTATAATGCACATATGGTTAATGTAAAATAGACATATATACTGCTACAGTAGCTATAAATTTTAGAAGTCCAAAATTCTTTCTGCAGAACAGAAGCACAGGAGTTATTTTACACTGGAGAGTACTGAATTTTATTTAATATAACTTGGAAAAATGTATAGTTGATGAGTTATCCACCTTTTTGGTCATAGGCTAGAGAAAAGGACAGGGAAGAGGGAAATCAAATTCAGAAAGTTCCTAGCTATTGGAGTGTACTACTTCATCTTCCAAGAGAATGCCCTAACAGCCAGACTGTCGATTGAAATTAGATAGGTTCACTCTCAAGCCAGTCTGTTCATGCTGGATCACTGTGCAGCAAAGAATAAAAGATTTAGATATAACAGAGAATAAGTAACAGGGAACATAACCTTGTAGTATAATTGGGAAAATACTTCAGAGAATTATGTCCACTGACTACACCTGTTCCTTGACAATCATGTCCTTTCTTCTCAAGCCTGAGACTCTTTAGCAAGGTCAGTTGCATCCCTGCTGTGTCTGAGCAGGAGTGTACCATGGTGTAGCAGCTACTTCAGAACATTTTGGACGTTCACAACATAGGCTTCTTTGTTCTTGAACTGCTTACCCATCAGGACGTTTATACAAGGTTTGGGTAATTGCCTAGACATGGTATTGCTCTGTCACCATTGGTGAAGCTGTGATCTCAGAGTGTTTATTTAGGGTTATCCTGTTTTATGGGATTCAGCAGCATGTGATTACGTGAAATGTTGTAATTTGGCATCTGTGATCAAGTTCTACTGCAGAGTTTGGAGGAAATGGCTCTCTTGCCAAAGGATTATTCTCTTTGCCTGTTCACTTTCATGAGGTGTCAGCCCTCATTGCTCAGATTGTTTGTTGGGAAAATTGAAATAGGTTGTCCTATTCAGGTGAGATCAGGATTGAGTCTAGAATTTTTCTGTGTAGAAGCCTAGAATATTTGTCACCTGCTCTTCTGCTTTCTGGGCACCTGGCCCTGTGGAATAGAAGAATGGTACTTTTCTTTGGAGTGTGTCAACCCCCAGCTTGTACTTGAGAAATGACTTCAGCCTAAGTGAGTCAAATATGAGTCTTTTCATAGTCAGTTGTAGAAAATACATCTGTCAATCATCTGTATTGAAAACAACCAAGCTTATAGGGTGTATGTTCAAGGGGAGTTCCCATCTGTCTAGGGGTAGTAAATGGGGTCTGTTTATATAGCTTTCTCTACATAATGTTTATAAATGTGGTAATCGCAGTGCATAGCTCTCTACAGAGATTTGTGGACTGCCAAGGAAGACTTGTGGATTCACTGACTGGTTCTGTCAGCTGAATATACATTGTATGCATAGGACTTCTTTTAATGACTTGGATACCTTCCAGCATAGACAGGATAGAATTCTTTGCTGTTCCTGAGACGTCCTCTTTATCAGCCTCAGAATGCTAGTCTGCATTGTGATGGGTGCCACTCATGCCCTGCTCTGTGCTAGAGGTGACAGCTCCTCCTTAATAACTGAAGCTGGTACAGGAACAGCAGCTCAGTCTTGAACTCTTGCGGGTAGAAATGAATTATGCCTTTGCTCATCTTAACATAAAACAGAGGACTCCGAGAGGTGTGCAGGATGCCAGTATCTCCAGTGCTCTATTTTGGATAAATTTTGAAAATACCACAACTCCATCTTGCCCAGTAGTCTGTCTTTGACAGTGGCTCACAAGTGCCTAGGAAGGAATATAAAGACAGGAAACATCAAGCTTTTAGTGATACTCCCCAGAATATTATTCTGTGCTCTAGCAATACATATTTGAAGAATTATCAGAGCTGGATGCCATGCCTTTGTATGCAAGTTTTAGATGGATTTCTCTTCCAGGAATCTGTCCACCTCCCTTTTTCAGTCTGGCTAAATTCTTAGCATACGTACTGTCTAGAGGCATCATTGCATCTGATGTGCCTACTCTTTGCTCTGAAATAATATCATACTGTGGGATATTTTCACTAGTGTCATACTCCAGGAGGTGGCTATGGAAACAGTGAAGGAAGTCAGGTCCAGTCCTTTTCTTCCTCCTCGCCCTGGGTCTAGAGTTTGGGCAAAGAAACCTCCTTTAGTCAGTAAATTTTCTACCTTCCCCTGGAAGTTAAACTATAATTCCGTATAAAGTCATTTGCCAAGTATCTTCCTGCTAGATGGACTAGCATATAAAGATTGGGTACTGGTGAGTGTGATCTGAAATGTGATCAGAGTTGGTGGAGGCAATGATATCAAACACTTCAGTCCTGAGTAGCTGGACTCTTGTTTCACTGGCTTGGCGTCTTGAAGCACACATAGTGGAAGAACAAATACTGCAGTTTTCTATGCAGATATCTGGACTGGAGTCATTCCATTGCAGATCACTTGTATAAATAAGATAACTTGGACATTGGTTTGGCTAGGACTGCGTGCCAGCTGGTGGTAAATGACCATCCATGATCTTGAGAGTGATGGCAGAAGTCAGTTTTAGGTGGATTTTTTTCTGAAACTCTGCAGGTGAAGGAAGAAAAGAGAAGGAAAGAACTGACTTGTGTCTGCTGCCTGGGAGGCACTGGTCTAACAGCCAGTTGTATTTTTGTAGTCTGTCTTGAATAAATGAAAAAGTTGTGTTCTTTTAGATGTCTTCTGGAAAACAGATTAGGCCCTTGAGATCAGCAGTAGAGTGCCATTCCTCTTTGCTTAACAGAAAAGTCTTTTTCCCCCTGTCCTAAAATGCCGGTTTTGTCAATGATGTAAACTTATCAGTCCCTGGACCAGACCATGGCTGGAGAGGAGACTGACTCTGGGAAAGTTACCACCAGAGCATAGGAATTATGTAGATGTTTCTTGAGGTTTTATGGCTCGCTTTTAGCTAGCTTACATGTCTTTCCCTCTTGTCCTTCATTCTTCTCACTTGGATACTCTCATATTGTGAAGTTCTCCTTTGATGAGAGAAGACAGAACTAAAGCAGGCTTGTCTTCTGTATTTCCTCTTCATGTTTTTATCCTCTTTGCCTTACCGTCTCCTGATAGTGCTTAACTAATTTTCTTTTGTCTTTCCAGTTGCTTTTCTTGTGTGTTTGACAGGATGTTCTGCCTATTTGCAATAACTTCTTATTTTTTTTGTAGGCAATTTGTTGTTGCTTGGAGGCCTACTACATCTACACATACCTTCGTTTGTCCCTTTGGCAATCATGTTACTCTCTCATTACTCATTTTCTTTACATAAAATATTTAGGCATTGTATCTGGCTGTGTCATTACAGTGTTACAAGATACTTGCATAGTGGTTTTGATTACAGTGTCTTACTACATTTCTTGCAGTACACTTACTTTACACTTTTGTTTATAGTAGTCTTAGTACACATTTGGGTTCAAAGGCAAACTAATAATTATACCCTGATTAGAACACTTAAAGTTTATCGGTGTCACAGGCTTCTGTTTTAGCTACCGTTACCATCTGTGTCAGGATGGAAGCTCTGTTACACCTCGTCCTTTGTATTCAGTAGTTTTTCATGGCCAGGATTTTCTCAGGATCCTTTCAGAGTTCCACAGCTGCATTGGAATTTCAGGATGGAGTTAGAATCAAGATGTTAATACATCTGTTTTGCCGTCCAGCCTCATGAGTTTGGATTTTTTGCGGATTTGTTTGGTGGTGGTGGGAAAACAGTTACTGATACAGTAGTTGTATGCGTTTTACAAAAAAAAAGGAGGATAGGATTACTTGACCCTTCTAATGATTTTCCACAGCAGTTTTTGTTACCAGGAAATCAAAAAGGCATCACCAAGTCTGTTGAGAGTCTGTCCAAATGGTTAAAAGATTCCCAAATGGTTCTGTCAGTTTGAGTCTATGCCGTGTTCAGACCACATTAGTGGAATTGTTTAAAAAGATGCTAAACCTAAGTATTTGTAGAATGGATATTGTTAATTCCATTCACATTTTTAGTAATCAGTTTGTTATTGCAAAGGCATGAAGGACTGATGTTGCATTTGTTTGGCAGAGCAGATTTCGTCAGAGGATTTTTAAATCAACTTCCACTTACTGAGTATGGCAGAGCTTTGTGAGCTTGCTGACATTGTCAGTGTACATCTAGAAAGTACCTAAAAGAAAGAAATGGAGAAAGTTCCTCTAGAGCTATGTATTATTTAAACGCACATTCTCTAGCCTTCCTTTACCTCACCTTCAGAATTCCTCCTGCTAGGAGACACGGGGTTAGAAGGAATTGAGAATACAGTGATGATCACTACCTTTTTTTGTTGTTTTTTGCATTTCATGGTATAAAGTAAGGTGATGCATATTTCTGCTGCTGATGGCGTCCAGGTGCAATACTGTTTCACCTGCATCTGTATGCAGACACCAACACACAGAAAGTGTGCACAGTGTGAGGGCGAGTAAAGCATGCCATTTCAAAGAAATATATGTGTGAGTAATATTGATTTCATCATATGTACAAGAAAATTCGGAACAGTAGGAAAAAAAGCTTTGTAAGAAAAATGTACACCGAAAGGTAGGAAAGATTTGTTAAAAGGTATAGCAGAAAAATTAAGAGCCTACAGTTTTAACTACCTGATGTATTTCCTTGATAAAAACTAACAGTCTCTCTTTTCAGGAATGTTTAGAGACTGTTTTACATCTTGAAATACATCTTTATAGTTTCCTTCCTTTTTTCTATATTGGGATTTCTAAGTAATTCTGAGAGTACTTTCATTTTCAGTAGAACTACCCAGAACCCTCTTGAAGTTGTGGTTTTTTTCCTCTTTTGCCTGTCCTTTGTTTTCCCTTGAAACCAAGTTGTATTACATAATCTAGATGTTTGGATAGTAGTTGTCATCTTTTATCTCCAGAGTCTAAAGCCATGCAGATCATCCACAAGGTTGTTTGCTAAAAGAATGATGAGTGCCTAAATCTCCATGCATGGGTTTCCAAAGTAGATTTCAGAATTCCTTGCACTGGCTCATGAAACAGAGAAATTAATTCTACCTGAATAAAGTAGTGTGTCCCTTTACATTAATAGTTCTGATTACAATAGAAGCTATTTCAGTTCTATGTAATTTTGCTTGGTATGAAGGTCTCTTCTGCCTTTCTGTAAACTGCAAGGTGCCTTTTTTTTTTAAAGACTCTTGTTATTGTATTTTAGTAAGTACCTATCCCATGTAAACCTGAACATTTAAGCTGTTAATTTGTTCTCGTTTGACTTAGGAACGTCTGACTAGTTTGTAACACTTTAAAAATAATCTTCCTATCAAAAGTTGACAGTTTTCAACCTTCATTGTAGTACTGCTACCACTTTGGTACTTGTTCTTTAATTCTCAGAAAATTGGATGCTAAAATAAAAGCTTTGCATTGTGTCAGTGTTTAGCATTGTCATGTGTAATATCTCTTCTTTGATGCATCTGAAAGTTTTAGATGCAGCTTTTTGACATTGATTTTGTTGTTGTACCCTGAGAAGTAAAAAAATAAGATAAATTCTGAAGTTTCTGAAGTATGTGTTATGAAGGCAAAACAGCCAGGAAAAGAACCAGGTAAAGCAAATGATTCTATGCTTTTGACTTGGAATCTGGCTAGATATTTTTGCTTTTCAACATTAGATCAGCCTTTTGTGCAATTCCAGTTTAATTTTCCTTCTAGATGTGTGACATCGTGTGTCTCTGCACTGGGAAATTACATTGGTAAAAAATGATCTCATTGATTATAGGTTCCTCAGTTTTCCAGAAGGCTTTCAAGGGAATCCCTGACTAGAAGTTTAAGAAACTATGCAGCCACGGCACAACATCAAAAAGGTGTTCTTACTTTACCTGTGCATGTGCAAGCCTTACAGAAAGTTTCCCGAACTCTTAATTTCCACTGTGGGAAGTGGGTTCTGTTGTTTCAGTATAGCAATTTGTCCTAACGTATGTATTATTGTGTTTGGACCTGTTCTGATCCCAGCATTTTACCAGTACCTGAGTGACGTCAGTAGCTGTGTTCTTTTACAGCTCACCTCAGACATCTTGCTGTGAAGTCACATATCAAGCACTGCACCATTCCCAAAGTCTGCAGTCACTTTTATAATGGAACTTTCCGGACCACCACTGTTTAATTGATGGTTGGGTAGTGCATGCCATCAGCTGTTGTTAGAATAGTTACATGAGCCCCTCAAAGAAGGTGGTTTCTAGTCTATACAAACGTTAGATAGAAAAGGCAAGTAGTATCTACATACGTCTCTCTGTCTGAAAGGAGCTTGTTGAAGGTGGCAGTGGTACAAAAATGGCAGTGGGCACATTCTGCGTTATGCACTGTTAGTGGGCATTTCTCTTGTGGATGCCGTGCAGGAAGACTGCAGTCTTTTGTGATTAGGATAAATACACCCTTTGTTAAAACGCACTTGTGAAGTAGCCGAGGAAGAGCACTATTACTGGTAAAAGAGAACTTTTCCCCCTGGTTTTGAAAACTCTAATCGCAAGGAGGAGCTTCAAAAATGCAACTGAGCAAGAATATCAGGGTAAAGAAGGGTTTGGAGATGTAACAGCCCTTTCAGTTGAGAAGCTATGGAAGATGTTGGGTGAGGGTAAAAAACCCAAAACATCAGTGAGAAGCTTTGTTTCTTTGCCTAGCTACAATGTGCTGTGTTTATGAATGTTGATAGGAGAATTCCCATATGTAATGCTGAATTAGAGTTTCCCAGATATGAGCTTGATGAAAAGAGAATTTATTTTTGAGTCTTGAGTTAAGCCCCATCGTAAAAAGCTGTAAAATCATCAACTTTAGCAGCAGGTGCATGGCAGATGGTGAATTTTTTGGTTTTATGCTACATTTTTTGCATATTTTTGTGAATTAGTTGAAGCAGTTAAAAGAAAATATGATGTGAACCAATTTTATCTCAAGTGAAATTCATCAGCTATTAATCAAATCAGATTTTAATGTGGAAAGTAACATTTATAGGCAGTGGAAGGTAATACACTATTTACAATTTGGGAAGCTTCAATGGACTCACTTTTTAAAAAAGCTTTTCTAAGAACTTAAATACCTTTCTAAGGAGACTCTTTTCTGGTTATTAAAAGCCCAAGCTTGATGTCATATTGTAGTTATGTAGGGTCCTGGTGTTTCTTTAATTGTTCCTGTACTGGGATCTAGATTCTAGTTGCATAGTGAGTAGCTGTCAGGGCACTGAGGGAACTCTGGCAGGAGGACTGATGTGGTGCACCAGAACTTCATTTTTTGCCCTAAACTTGTCTGGGACTTCTATAGTTACTGCTTCTACTTCGTAGACTGACTGCAGTTTCTCTTACCAGGCAGAATACCTGGCACATCCACAGTCTTCTCTGTTTGCGCCCTTCCTATTTCTTCAGGGCTGTTGGTGTGAGATTCTGCAACTCTTCACAGTCATAAAATCTTTTTCTGCGTTCATCTTGATTTTGTAAGTGTTCTATAAGGAAAATGGAAAGCCTGCAGCAAATAGTCTATAACCACCAAATTCTCTACGTTGCTATAGCTTGAGTAATTTATGAAAATTTTTAGCTTCAACTGCTTTGAAGTCTGTAAATTTTTCAAAGCTTGCTAATTTGTAAAACTTCTGTTTGGAGATTTTTTTTTAGTGTAATTTTTCAGTGGGTTCATAAGCTTCCTTCCTTATAAAATCAATATCCTTCTTCTTTTAATTATTATTTAATTTATTAAGTGAAACATTGAGATTTTTACATAGTTTATACAAAAGAATATTGGCTATGATTATTAGCCCAGACTAACACAAATGCCCTAGGCAGTCTTTTGGTAATTTTACTCACAAATTTATGCTTTACATTTTTATTATTAGAGTTATTTGTCATAAGAACTTTCTTAACAGTTCTGTAGAAGTCAGGATTTTCTAATAATTGCGAGCATTCTGCCTTAAACTCAAGCTCTATCTTTTAAGACTGAATGTTAGTTTCACAGTAACTAAAAAGAAGGAAGATGACTAAGGCATCCATCCATAGTAAAAGTACAGATATCTCCAAAGGCAGGTCACCAGGTCTGTGATAACTGAGATGGACCCAACTCCCTGAAAAACTTACACTATTAACATTCAGAAAAGCATGAATTTGAAGAATTGAATGTTTTCTCACAAGGATGGTATTTATGGATCCTTATTAAAGCAGGTAAAACCAAGAATGGTAATTAATGGCATGAAATTGGCTTAGGAATAAGGTATGATGTTTGTTATTGTTTGACACTGTTACAGATGCTGCATTGCAATCTACTGAATACAGGGAAGCATCCTTCAGAGGTAGCCAGTTAACAGTAGTGCTTCTTCTGCGGCAAACACATTAAATATGTATCTCAAAGTTTGAAATGATTATTGGTTCTGAGGGAGTGATACAGAACCTTCACTGCGTTTATAACTGAAAATTACCATTTCAATAAGACAAAAAACAATAAATACCCATAGCTCATTTATGCTTACTTATCTTTTGGGAATGCAAAGTAAGTATAAGGTGGGGTGTTTTTTTAACTTCATAAGAAATTGACACACTATTACCTGCCATATGTGTCCATCTGTTTGTCTTGCTGGTTTTTAGCTCATCTTGTTAATTGGGTCCTTTGCCCTCCTCTACCTCTATTCCCTTGGCCTACATAGAACAAGAAATTGATTTTTATGCGGCATTTCCAGTAAGAGCATTTGAAAAAATTATTTTAAGGTAGTTATATAACTAAGGTAGTTATATTTTTCATAGAACAACACAAATAAGTGTGTTGATCTTACAGTTTACTAAGCATGGAAGTGGGATTGTGAATCCATCTTTGCTTGTCATATTTATTTTCTTAATATGCCATCTAAAAATTTGTATACCCCAAAATACTTTCTGTTGATTATGTTGATTTTTTGGTTATAAATGGGTGTGTAACACTGATGCTGTAAGTAAATATGAATTACATTGACGTATTTCCTTCATATTTTTTGGTAAACCATAAAATAATTAACAAATGCAAATTACCTGCTTATCTTTATTAGTATAAGAAGAAGATTTAAAGTGGAGCTGGCTATTTGGGAATGTATAGACCATATGTAAATCATTGTTCCAAATGTTGATGGTTGCTTGAAAAGAAAGCAAGCTAGCTAAGGTATAGGCTTACTTTAAGAATATGCCACAAGTAGAAATAATAGTACCAAACAAACATAAAACACTGACATAATCCATGAAACCATACTAATATATTTGGTGTATCTTTTTGAAAATTGTCTTGCCAGATATGGACCAAACAGATAATTAAATGGACTGCAGTTAGTGAAAATTTAGATTTATGTTTGCCAGTAATCCCACTACAGTCTAGGAAGTACAAAAAATACATAGTCTGATTCACGTGCATACTGGTTTTGGTGGCTTGAGAAACCAGCTTTGTCACTGTGAGTAATTCGGAGTAACAGTGTAACAAATAAAACTTTTTAATTAGTTTTAGAATTATTTAATGCATCTGTGAATGTTAAAACTGTTAAAAATGTTAAAATTTAACGTGTGTGGTCTATGGTGTTTTGTCTGGCCTAGAGTGTAAAGTACCGATGTGCAGTATGGATAGACAGACATAGAATCATGGAATACTGTGAGTTGGAAGGGACCTTTAAAGGTCAGCTAGTCCAGCCTTCCCTGCAATGAGCACAGACCTGTCATTTAGAAAAATCTAACGGAATACTTAAAATTTTAGAGAGCAATTACATAAATTAGGTGTTTTCTTTTTTTTTATTCTTTTTATTGAAGCAATAGAAATATAAGATAGCTAATGAGAAATTGATTGCGTATTTCTTTAAAGTCCATATTACAAAGCCTACATATAATGCTTAGTGCAGAGGATTTTGTCTGTATCTCTGTATCCCAATCCACATCTATTTGATTAAAATACATAGATATAATGTATAGAGCCTTACATGATTTGTCCATTCTAAGCCACGGTTTGAGGATTAACCAAGTATCCATCCAAGGCTGCCCACATCGTTATCTCAGATTACTTGCATGTGAGTGAAGAAACAGCATCATCACCACCATTTTCATTAAGAGAAGGCAGTTGGTACTCGTCAGAGAACTACTGACTGGCAATGAGAGGTGTTTTAAATCTATTCTCTCGCAGTAAAAGACAAGGGAAGGATACAAGGTCTTTGCAATATATGGGGATATATGGGGATATAAAAGGCTACTTGAGTAAAGAGATACAATTAAATGCAGAAGAATCTCTTTTTATCTGTTGGCCTCACCTAATATTCCTAACGCGCTAATATTCCTGTGTGCTTTTGGATGCTGAGTATCACAAATGCAGCACTCAGTTTCTGTCTTCCCTGACTTCCCACTCTTCAGCTGATGATGTATTCAGGGACCTTGTCATGGAAATTAGTATGGCTGGAGGCAGCTTTTCTTCTATCCCTAGGTGTCAAAGTGCCAATCCCTCCTTGATTCAGTCTTAAAAAATTAAGGAGAACACAAGGATCCAAAAATACTGCTTCTCTTCCTGTACTGTTCTCTGGAGAAAATCTCAATAGAGTATTGGCCAGAACTTTTCTTCTTGAACTGTTTCAGTAGCCTAAAAAAACACCATCCTTTTTGTTTTCTCTGTCTTGTGGCAGCCGGTAGAGACTTGTGGTGGAATTTTGGGAGATATCTGTATATATTATGGCATGCACCCAGGTATGTATTGGGCTACATGTCTGTTTTTAAAATGCAGCTTCATTAATTTTTTTCTCTGCTTTTGGGGCTATTATATAGAAGGCAGACAAGGAGTATTATATTTTATAAGAAATAAAAACTACTAGCTATTGATAGTAAACCAGTATGTTCTTGACTTTAGAAAAAGTTTAAAATCCAAGCACATAAAGCACAGTTAATTAGGAGAGAGAAATACATTAAGTATCTACTGGAGCTTGTTTGAGAATATAAAAATTAAGTGGTCTGATATTGATGGTTTTGTCAAGTCCAGAATCAATTTTTAAGGATCCTATGAGGCAGGTAAAACCAGTTAATTATAAAGTCTAACAGCCACAATCAAAGAAAAAGAGTCCCAAAGATATGTGCACATTCTGAAAATCTGAAAGGCTTGGCACTGACTGCTTGTATGTTACTGGTCATCCTTTAAGGCCTACTCCTATCAATGTTCCAGGAAACCTAGAATCATAGAATGGGTTAGAGTTGGAAAAAACCTTAAAGATCATCTAGTTCCAACTCCCCTGCCCTGGGCAGGGACACCTTCCACTGGAGCAGGTTGCTCAAAGCCCCGTGCAACCTGGCCTTGAACACTTCCAGGGATGGGGCATCCACAACTTCCCTGAGCAACTTGTTCCATTGTCTCGCCTCCTTCAGAGTAAAGAATTTCATCCTAATACCCAATCTAAATCTACCCTCTTTCAGTTTAAAACCGTTACCCCTTGTCTTATTGCTACACTCCCTGATAAGGAGTCCCTCTCCAGATTTCCTGTAGGCCCCCTTTCAGATGCTGGAAGGGGCTATAAGGTCTCCGTGGAGCCTTCTCTTTTCCAGGCAGAACAACCCCAACTCTATCAGCCTGTCCTCAAAGTAGACGTGCTCCAGACCTCTGATCATCTTCCTGGCCCTCCTCTGGACTCACTCCAACAAGCCCAAGTTGTGTCCTACTGGAGGGGCTAATCTGTGACTTGGCTTTATGTTGGTACCGCAGCCGTTTGGTAACAGCTGATGGACTGGCTGCTTGAGTGTTCAACTGACAATGAGCCAGCCTGCCTAGGTGGTAGAGTTACCCACAAAGTAAATGAGATGATCACATGAAGTAGAATGCAGTTGTTCTCAGTTTAGCTGATGCAAAGCCAACTAAGTGCGAGGAGTAAAGATGCCAAGTAAATAAAATGTTTTGACTAAATATCAGGGAAAGGGACTTTGAACCGTAACTTCTGTTACATTGACTAGTTAGTCTGAAACTCTTATGAATCACAAGTTCACTAAAGGAGAAACTTAGGCATTTGTTGATAATGTTTATTACTAAAATCAAAGCAGTTGTCTCCCGTTTTGCACAGTGAGAGCAGCTGAGTAGAGCCAGCTTCATTTTGTTGCCTGTTTCTGTGCTTGGCTTGATTTATTTTTTTCAAAGTAGTCTGTTAGAATGGGATGCCCAATTATAATAAGCATTGCTCCAGATAGCACTTCAGAAAGAATGTTAGGCAGGCTTTTATTTCTTGTTTAAACTAATTCAGTTATTTATTTTCCAAGTGTATTCTAAGTTTACTTAATAAGGTAAGTTGTCAGATTCTTAAAGGCTGCCAAAATTATCAATTTTTATCTGTCAGTTTTAAGTTTTACTATAGTTACTCTGCTTGCTGTGGTTGCCCACAGCTCAGCCTCATGGATAACCCTTTAAAATACTAGATAATTACACTATTCCCATACCTAATTTACACATTTCAGTCACACAGAAATAGCTTATGGTCTCTTCCCCGGTTGATTATAGCTTCTTTTCTATTAAAAGGGCTACTCTTACAGTTTACTTGCTTATGCCAGATGGCAAGTTCCTAATTAAATACACTTCTCATGTGCCTAATTTTTCTGCTTGCGTTTTGGCAAAGCTAAAATCTCAGTAGGGCCAACAGATTGTTGGGGTATATTATTAACATTAATAATTGTTATTTTTACAGTCTTTATAGTGAATGGTAGCTCAAAAAAGATCTGATGGATCAAGGGCTGTGACTTAACCTTTGGTACTGAAGCTCTATCTCTATAGAAGTTCAGAACTTCAAACCAGATTCTTAAAGATGGTTTGCTGTACATTTCTGCTCTTGCTTTTTAAAGGCTGCTTGAATTTCTTCCATAGAAGGCTGGAGCACAAATTGCTATTTTATTAGGGTGGTTGGTGAGAGAAGTTGTTTATCCTTTTTTTGCTTCCTTTCCATTGGCACCTTTTTGTCTTTCTAAAACATCAAAAGGGGTAAATACTCCTGAGGATCTCAGCTAAATGCTGAGCTTTCATTGTCTGCCTGATGAGGACAATCGTCTTGGTCCAGAAAAGTGGCTCTGGATTAAATACATCAGTCTGGCATTCTTAAATATGTTTCAGTACAGAGTCTCCATGGAGTGATCCCAGGAAATCATCAATTAAATTATATTTTTAAATACAGTTGCATTTTGTTAACCAAAGATTGCCCTGGTCTTCAAGATGAGGAATTCTTTCTGGGAACTGTTTTGCTGGGTTGATTCTGTACCTGCATGATACAGGTCTAAACTGACTTTAGCAGTTTAGAAGTGAGGGACTCAGTTCCAGAGGGAAAAATGGAAGTGCTGCAGAATACTGTATACTTCTGGTTTCTAAAATAATAGCTAATGTATATGCGTTTTGGGCTGCTTTGTTTTATAGCACTAAAAATGCTTTTTATGGTACCTTTTCTCACCACCCTCCTCCCCCATTTTTGGTATTTTAAAATGCTAAGGCTTTTTTCCCTGATACTCTTTTAGTGAGTCATCAAGTGTAGTATGATTTTGAGTGCAAAATTGAGAGTAATCTACTTCAGAACAGTTTTACAATGGCAACTTGTAAAATGGAAAATCATTAATCAGTCAGTGTTTTATAGCATAGTTTTAAAGGAAAAGTAAAATACTTTGGGAACATGGCTTTTTCCAAAAAAAAACCCACAGAAGATAATCAGTATTGGATAAAAGCTTTTCCTAAACTGTCTGCAAGAAATTATTTATTCAGTAACACTGAAAATATGTCTGATTTCAGAGAACACATAGTTTGGTTATAATGTGGCGTATACTGTGCAAACTGTTGAAGAAAAATGTATCCTTTTGTCCATTAGCTAATTCATCCTCCTGCATATGATGCTGGTGTAAACATAGGTGGGTATGGCAGATTGCCCAACTTCAGGGCTTTTTGTTCTGACTTGCTCTGTTCCATTAATAAGAGTGACTGAATCGGGTAAGGTGTCATGGAAGCAGCGAAGGTTGTTCATTGCTTATGGACATTAAAAAATACTCCAGAAAAGACCAAAAGTTTACCAAGGACTAAAAAGGGATAGAGAAAAACAGAGCAAGGGTGTAGGAGCCTGCAGCTCCAGAGCACCAGTCAAGAGGAGAAATTGTCGCAAAGGCCACAGAGCTGCAAGTTGGGTTTCAGAGGTGAATAAAATGGAAAGCTCCTTGATTCTGGAGGAAAACGCAGAGTTTTCTGCAGCTCATAAAATTACTGAGGGGACAGACACCGGGTCTGCAAGCAAGGATTCTCTTTGAACAAGGGTTCTCTTTGAACAAAGATAAATGGGCAAGAAATAGCTTGTTTATAAGCTTTCGTTTATATTCTGCCTTACCTATATGCTTCCAGGTTCCCTATTTAAAAAAAAAAAAAAAAGTTATAGTGTAATTGAGATTAAAAACTTCTCATTTATTTTGAGGAGCTTACCATAAGAAAAAGTTTTAAGCAGATCCACTTCAAAGTTCTGTTTTATATGTGTAAATACAAAGACAAGTTATTTAGAAATAGATCATGTAAACTCATGTAACTTTCTTGTACAGCTGAAGCCTTTGTCTTTTGCACTGAATACTCATCAGAACATGTGAACAGTAGCAATCATGTAAAATTAAAGTTTTTAAAACTTCTTTTTGTCTAGATTGTTGCTAAATAAAATTTAGGGTATAGATCCTGTATATACTTGTTTTGCTCACTCATTGATTTATACTAACATCCTCTTAGAGTAAGATTTACTTAGGTGAATGACCACATGTTACATATTAGCTGAAACATACCTTTGGATTAACTCCTTCAGTTTTATTTCTTTTCTTCTGTTAGCTTTTAAACTTTAGTTAATTTTTTGGAAGTATTTCTGAGATTTTGAAAGCTGAACCTGTGCAACAGAAGAAATTTTAAGAAGTTCTCTTTAGGACACATAAGGAATTATTAAGAATGTATTTAATTTATACTCACTAAACAGCCAGTCTTATTCATTCTCTCTCTTTGAGCATGATGCTGGTCTGTAATATGACCATCCCACAATAACTTTTTCCAGTTTTTTAACAGGGAAGAAGCACTGTATTAACACTATATCTTTTCTCTTAAATATTTAGCTAGTGTTCCATCTTTTTATTACTGTTATTGATGACTGCAGTTTTAAGAAAATTAAACCAATGCAGGTTCCTCTTATGGAAATAATTCAATAGTCAGTTGCTCCAAATATAAAATTGCAGTCCACTAAAACTTTCTGGGCATTGAGTCTGTCAGGGAATGAGCTCTGGGACCGTGGTTGCTCTTACAGTGCCCTGGCCAGAGCACTGTAATTTTCATATTTCCACTTCTCTTCTTCTAAATCTTTTGGAACAGGCAACATTTTTGTTGTGTGCCTTAACTACTTTTATTTTTCTTTTGTTCTTGTGCTTCCTTCCTTTCTGGGAAGATGCGTGCTGGTACTGAATGAAAAAACTATTCTAACTAAAGAAGTAGACACTGAATCACAAGATTTAAACAGTTTTAGATGCTTTTGCATGCTTTTATTTCACATGCAGATTAGATACACCTGCTTTATTACATCAGAATTAAATTTATATTATGTTACAGAAAAATAACATTAAATGATAAAAGAAATTGGTGGGGCTTTTATATCTCTCGATCAGTTATACTTCTGATATATCTGTGAATAGGGAAGAAAACAAGAAAAATGAAAGGAGATAAAAGAAACTGGAAGAAAGCAAAAGAGAGTGGTAAACTCATCATATTCTTTAGGTTTTCTATCTGTACAAACCTTTTTGCAATATGAGAATATGGGTCATTCAGTTTTCTGTTATATACAGCCACCTGTACTGGGTGATAGCCATGTATTGCACTTGAGCTCTTCAGAGTTCAGGTATCCCAAGGCAGAAGACTATAGACTATCCTGCTGTGGACGTTTAGTGGGTTTGGGGTTTTTGCCTTTGTTTTCAGTCAAGGACAAGTGATGTAAAAGGAAACCTTATGGCCAAAGAACGTGAAGCATGGTTCTGTGTTGATTGTCAGCTTTGATGACATCTGTTGTAGAAGCGATTTGACAGACTGTACCAAATACAACTGCAGATATGCTATTCTGCCTGTCAGAAAGTGCTTGCAGGTGGAGCTGTGAGTAGGTGCGCAGTGAATCATATCCTAAAATAAAAATCCCAGTGCACAAAATAATGAACCTATTAAAAAGTGCTTTACTCCACTCTCTTGTCCAGAATATTGTAGTTTCATATTAAACCAAAGTACACATTTCTGGTTTTCTTCCTGAGAAAAAGCTAATGATTAACTTCATCGAGCCAACGGTAGTTGAATTTCATATTTAGGAGAATGCTTAAATTGTACCAACCATGCAATAGGACAAAATAATTCCAAGTGTGTTTGGACATCTAAAGTTTTGTGGATTTTTTTTTCCTCCCCAGTGTTAAGTTAGGCAACGTCTCCTGCCTTTAAGATGCAGCTACAGCAAGGTCTCTCCATTGTGTTTTTCAGTCTGCATGCAAGCTGCAGACTCCAAATTAGTCTTTCCCTCCTCAGCTGGGCTCTTTGAAAAGGTCTACAAATCTGAGCTTGATTGTTTGTTTTTAGAAAAGCAGTTTGTGCCATTTTACATCTCTTCCAGTTCACCTGTCAGGCTCATCTTCACACAGTACAGCAGTGAGCACGAAGGACGTGTGCAGCTTTTTACTTGCTGCATCACTACTTAACCTCTTTAAAGGGTCGTACAGAATTAAACCCACAGAAATAAAGTAGCTTTTAATCAAATTGTGTGAAGATGCGATCCAAGCAGAAGATCCAAGAGAAGGAGGAGTGTGGCAGCAAGGAGCTGAAGCAGAGACTGAAATACTGCAAAGATGATCAGGCGATAGACCCACAGCCAGCTGTTTGTGATCATAGATGGAAAAAAAGAAACCAGACACAAGGACCTGCTGTGCAGTTGGATACTTATTTTCATCTTGTCTTGCGTAGTCATTTCAGATATTTTTGTTGTTTATTCCTGGTCTTATGGTAAGAAAATAGAAATATTATGAGTTTCAAAGCCGTTTTGAACTTCTGTATAGATACCATTGTAAGGAAATGGTCTAGGCAGATCTTCCTTAAAGCCTTGTATATTTGGGGGTCCAAAAGCTTCCTATTGGGGTATTTTCTGCTTTGTTTAAGTAACTATTTAAAACAATGACAGTTTTGTAGCTTTAATAGGCACAACAGTAATTTGCAAATGTTTCTTTCTGTTTATATGTGAAAGATTAAGTCCTCCTTTGGCTCACTGTTTTGCTCAGGTTTAGAAGATGACGTCCCTTTCTAGATATTCACCATAGCCCTATTCTTAGGAAAAGGTCTCAGGTCTCAGTCTGTCAATAAATGGCACGCTGTCCTGTCCCTTACAAATTTAAAAAGCATCAAATGTAGCCAACTCAAAATGCTTTTTGAAGGGAAACACTAAAAAAATTGTTTCCAACAGTTCTTGTTTCATATTGTATTGGAGCCTCTAATAGGAGTGGGAAGTCAGGAGAACTGGGAATTTTTTTTTTAAAAGATGATTTTTCTGTTGCATCATTATTCAAGCTCAAAAGTGAGTAACATGCACAAGAACAAGAATCAAGAAGACCTGGGCATTTCCCCTCAGTTCTTGGAAGTCCAGAGATGTCTAGTAACTAACCACTTTTTATATTTTCTGACCGTTAATAAAATTACCCCCCACTTTAGTTGTTTGAGAATAGAGTTGGTTTTGGTATTTGCAAGATACTGCAAATGAAGAGCATAATTCCAGTATGAGCTAGATACTCTTTTGACGGCAGAGATGTTCTAAGAATCTATTTCCTGACTAGAGTATATAAGCTTCTATGGATACATAACTGTCTTTTAACAAATAGAGAGAATCTAACATGGAGAATTACATTTTTAATTCAATAATTGCTAATCTTTCCTCCCTGGTATCCGGTGACAGGACATGTGGGAATGGTGCAGAGCAGTGTCAGGGGATATTCAGACTGGACATGAGGAAGCATTTCTTTACCGAGAGCATAGTCAAACCCTGGAACAGGCTTCCTAGAGAGGTGGTTTGATGCCCCAAACCTGTCTGTGTTTAAGAGGCATTTGGACAATGCCCTTAATAACATCCTTTAACCTTTGGTCAGCCCTGGAGTAGTCAAGCAGTTGGACTGGATGCTGATTGAATTGATTTGTCCCTTCCAATTGAAATAGTCTAGTCTAGCCTAAACTAAAGCTAAAATTTCTTATTACTATTAACTGTAAAATTCTTGTGTAGTACTTTATTTCTAAGATAAACTCTGTTTTCCATAAAGGCTAGAATATTCTTTTGCCCTAAATGCCCTTTGCTTAACAAATCCTTATCCCGTTCTTTAAACATATCACAGTCTTGCAAAGTATCTAATAAGTTAGAGAAGTTGATATAAATAGGACTAAATGGCTTTTATGTCTGTTTTGGTTAGATGAATTAGATGATACGTAATAGTCATTGTCTTCTCCACCAGTGCGTTGTCTTGTACTTTGAGGGATAAGCAGATGTTCTTGAAATCTTGGAGGTACACACAGAATTTTTGTCAAAATTCTAATTTTTTTCTCTAAAAACAGGTTATGTCTTTTAATTGCAGAATATTCAAACCACAATTTACTTACCTCTTTTAATTTTCTTTCATGGCTTAAGTTTGCAAGTACTTCAGTTAGTCAAGTGCTGGTGTGAGTGGACTCTGACAATGTGGAAGATGAATATGTTTGCTTAGTTACCTTTCCAGGACTAAGTTATAGGCTATTGACTTTCAAAATCCAACTGAAAAGGAGGTTGGCAGTTTTTGGTGAGGAACGGGACATTGTCATTCTTGAACTGTGACGATAATTACTTGACTGAGAGAAAGACTTTAGTTTTTGTACAAGTGCAATGAACTCCCATAACTGAAGTCATTTTTTGTTATATTAATGCATTCTAATGCTAGATGGAATTTTAACATTGCAACAGAAATATTTTCATTATAAATTTTTGACTAATGTGTATTTCTGATTTACTGTAAACTGTGCTGTCACGAGCATTTGCAGTCCAAAAGGCATTGGGTGTCCAGTGTTTCATTTGAGTTCCACAATTTTAAGCTCAGTGGATTTTGGTCCATCACTAGTAAGATGTTGTCAGTTAAAGTAGTTAGGAGGGCAGTTCAGGAATATATCTTGTCCCTTCCCCATACTCATGAAAATTTTTCCTTTCTCTTTCCATTCTTTGCATTTAAATAGGAAGACAGCTGCCTTCAGATGATACAGAACTTACTAACAGTTGCTCTTGCTTCAGTCCTGCTTCATGAGAACTTCAGAAGATACTAACTGAGGTATTTATTTGTTCTTTTCATAAGTTCTACTTGCCGATATTAGACAGGTAGAAGAGCAGACAAAAGATACAATCAATCTAGACCAAGAAGAGTAATCGTACATGGAAAAATAACACAAAAGTTCGATCCATAAAGAGGGCTACTGGGTGATACAGCCTAATCTGTTTCTGTAGCTGGACACTATGTTAGTCAATCTTTTTTTATAAATTGAGAAATCAAATAATTACAAATAAGCCAAAAGGAAACATACAAAAATGTAGTTAAAATGTTGCTTTTTGGGGGTCTTCTGTCCAGTTTTATCTGATCCTCAGCTTTTCTCCAAGAATGGGCAAAAGATTTTGCAGGAAATCCCTAGATGTGAATACTCCATCATCTAAATAATGACTGAATAATGAACCCTTTCAAATTATCTAGCGTTTATAGGTTTCTTCCTCTAATACTTATAGGGAATTTCAATTAAAAAAGATCTTTGATGTTAACAGAATATACAAATGCTTGTATCCCAGTTTATCTTTCATAAATCCATGAGATTAAATATGAAAGCTGTTTTGAAGATATTGATAAATTTTTTATTATGAAAAATACTTGTCATTTTTGTGAGGTACCAGTGAATTAATTCCTTTGTATAGAAAAGAACTTCTCCATTTGTATATGTAAACAGAGTCTGATAAAGGATTAATGGCCACAGAATACATAAAGGGAAAAAAAGTATCTCATAAGCCTGTGATCAGCCGGGTTTGTGTCAGTCCTAAATTTATGATCTGCAGCTGTTAAATGTCTGATAGGAGCTTCATCTTCTAAAGTATGATAACAACGTGAGTGGATGGCTAGAAAAAAGGAAACATTGTGCTTTGGGAAATGAAATTGTCCAAACATATGGATGATGATTGCAATGTTTCACATAGCACAAAACTTTTATTCTCTAAGTCTTATAGATGTATGTTTTAATGCTCTTTTAAGTTGCAGACAGCTGCCAGCACAGATTCTGTAATATCATAGGTTGAACAGAAAGTCTTTTGGTCTGTGTTTGTATAGGTAGTCTAATGTAAGCAGTGCCAGGCTGGAATTCTTGTTTCTGCATTTGAGAACTCAAAGCTTAAATAGCACTGAAAAGAGATCTCTCATAATTCCTATAATATCATCATAAAATATGCAATAGATGCATCTCATTTTTAATAGCTCTTGGTATTTACATGCATCTTTTTTAAATACCAAGAATGGCTTAACTTTTTTGGAAGGCTTGGTAATTTTTAGTGTAGTTATTGTATAAAATTCATATGTTCTATTATAGGTATATTACAATATATGTATTTCCTTTTTTTGAAGAGACTTTATATACCAGCCTCCATAGATTATAGTTAGAATAATGTTAGCATTAAAATTAAAAGTTTTTAGAAAAACAACTATTAAAATTCAATTGGATGTTACGTGTGGGTTCAGAAAAGAAAGCAGAAGTCTTTTTTGTTACTAATTTTGCGTTGTGTGCTGTTAGCAGATGACTATGTTAATCGGTTTTATGTGCAGATTCTATGAAGTACTGCATATTCTCAGATTTTAGTAAAGCAGTTGGCGTTATATGACAGGTTGGGCCATTTTAGTATGCATCATGGATTAGTTATGTCTTACAGTGGGGCGGTTCATTTCTGGAGTCAGTACACAACTATTTTAGCAGTAGAATTAGCTGCTTATGTCACAGATTATAATTAGCTGTGTCTGTATGCCAGAGCAACAGGGTGGAATGCAAAACACAGCCAAACATGTGAACGAATTTTCTACCAGTGATATTTGGCCAGGCCTAAAATATCTTCCACTCCAGATTTGAAAGTAGTAGAAAAGTTAAACAGTTCTCTCTTGGGAAGAGACTGATTGCAGTTTATTCAGAAGTCCAAATTGTTCATATCTCTAAGGTAAGTAGCAATTTTTAAAATGTCTTTTTATATCTGTATTAAAGTATTAGCATAGTAATAATTGAGTTAGGTTTTGTTTGTTCTTTACTTTTTACATGGATGTATTGATCTTCTCCCCCATCTGATTTTCTGTGCAATGTTTCAGGCTGATTCTGTCCTCATTTAAGGACCATATTAATGCTTAGGTGATTTATTTTAGGACCTAAACTTAAGTGTTCATTTTTATAGACAATTATTATTTTAGATTCTGATAGTTTAATTATACTTGTTTTTATAATTAAATGCAGCATTAAGTTGTATAGTTTAAACTTGCACTTGTGTAATGTTAAGAAGCTAACTTTTAATACTTTTTAAATCTTTTACAATATCCTATTACTGTACTTCTATAAATATCTGATTTGCAGTAGTAAACCTCTGTAGTTCTAAATTTTTCTCAGTTTAGCTATCATGTACTGAAAGTTAAATTTAGTGAAAAATGGATCCATGCTTCTGCTGAACACTTTTTTTTTCACCTGCCAGTGTGATCATAATCTTCCATCTGAGGAACTGTTACCAAAATCAATTCTGACTTCTGTGAAGTGTACTTGATTATGGAGTGTCCAATTATGTGTATACAGAACTCCTTTTACAAGTTTGTAATCTCCTTGAATTCAAATACATTTTCTCTTGGATAATTTCACTGTCTGAAAGAAAATTACTAACTAGGTATCAGTGAGTTACTGATTCATTATGAAATGATTTATTGGATGATACTTGATGTCTCTCCACCACCAGGTGCTCGCACTGCATATTGTATCATGCATCAGAATAAGCAGATAAGCTCCTAAAGCAGGATATTGCAGGATAAGTGTAGGAATGTGATTTGATTGCATCAACACCAGTCAACTAGGCTCCTTTCATAGAGATATGGGTGGTTTCTCTCTATCTATCTCAAATTGCATCTTACTTGAGGAGGAGATGAATCGTGGCCTAGAAATGTCTGCCTCTTTCCATTGCCTGTGGAGGGGGCCTAGGTAAGTATGGCTGGTGGTCCGTGTGCCTGGTGAGATGAGTTCTGGCCTGCGTAGCCACATCCAAGTGAGTAATCCACGTGAGTGAACTATAGTAACTTTGTGCCATGGAGTTCTGAAAGTTCACAGTCAGTTAAGATTTTGAAAGTTTTGGTTGTGATGCATAGTCACAACTGATGCCACTTTGGCTGAGATGAATGTCCCTTTATCTTCTAAACAAATACGATATTCATATATTAGATACAGACCTCCTTTTCATTATGAAATGAAGAACAAATGGTCCTAGAATACCATCAAAGGGTATTAACCACTGTGTGGAGTTAAATTAAAAAGAAAAGGATCTAAATTAAGCCCAGCATTAGGGGAAACCATTTAAAATCTCTTTTCTAAACCTTTACACTTTTGCTTATAATGTGCAACCTCTTCCTGGTTGAAGAAAAGTGGTTAAAAGCAGGTTATAATTTAGGTTTTGTTCATAATCGTACGGCTTTAGTAACAACATGAATTCATCCTTACTGTAATAGGTTTGTAATTATACAGATGTGTGACTGTAGTTAGTGTTGAGAATACTCATGCAAGAATGTATGTTTTAAGCTAAGGGAAAAGAGTTTTTGAGGAACAGTTGAAAGAGAGAGATGGATATAGTGTATCATACAAACGCAAGCCTCTGTCAGAAGGCACAGAAAAGTTGGGTCTATGAAGATCCTTTTGCTTGAATAGCCTTTTGAGATTTATTCCTTCCTGTGAAAAGTTATGCCATTTACATGAAACACAAATCCCGAGTCCTAACCTCGTACAGTTTTTAATTCTTTTCATGACTTGGAATTAAGTAAGCTGGATTTCCTGTGGACTTATTTCTCAAGGTTGATTACCTTAGATGTTTAACAAGCAGTGACTGAAGGTTTTCCGTTAACAGAGACATAAGGTCTTTCTCTCATACAGGTTTCCTGATATCTAATAAGATCTTCTTGCCCATTGCAGTCTCTGAGTGGAGGCATAAATGGGGTTTCTTCTTCTCTCTTCTGTCTCATTTTCAGAAAGTTTGTAGGAATGTAGTATCTCTGAGACCTCTTCTCATCTGTTGAATTTGGTTGAAATTGGCCAAGAAGTTCAAAAGCTGTTGTAGCAGGAAGGAAAACAAGTGGGAGACAGACAGTTTATATACTGACATAGAGGTGGTTGCTTTTTTTATTTATTAAACCAGGCTAAAAGCATCATGGCATTTTGGTAACATGTTAATTCAATATCCTGGTCAAATTTTCAGCTTGGGTAAATGATATTCTCACTATTTAATTAATCTGTAACTTTGACTACTTGGGCCTGTCTTCTCGTTAAACCTTTCTGTATATCTGCCAAAAGCTGTTAAACAGCTGCTAGGTTTCATGCCGTGATTGGTTATGTTTCTGGGGTGGATGAACTACTACTTTTGCATAAGAATGTGAAGAAGAAGATAAACTGAAGTACATAAACATTTTAAAAAATGGAATATGGTATGTGCTAAGTTTTGGATGTTGCTGGTATTAGCCATAAAACACACGGTTTTCACTAAGACATGTTTATTTGTGTGTGTGCATGTGTATATCCTGAAGGTCGTCTGTAAGAATCATGTATGTATGTGTTTTCAATAATGGGATGTAGAGGTGGAATCATGTAACAGTAATGACTGTTAAAACTCTTCTGTTCCTCCTTGTTTGCTGTGTGGTCAGTGCTGTATTATTTTAATATCAGCATTCCCTGTAAGCTGAAAAGTCACAGGAGGATATTTGGGAGACTGGCAGAAAAGGTTGTAGTTATTGTTTGCCTTAGTAAAAGTTTTCATAGCAGGAATAAGAAAATTATAAAGTGGATTTCAGTATGTGGAGGAGGAAGAGGTTGATTGGGGTTTGGCTTGTGCACCAAACAAGAGAGCGAGAGCGAGCATGGTAAACACTCCCAAAAGTCAGCATGGATGAGGCTGCATCAAGTTTGGTTCCTTCTGCATTCCTGTAATAGTGTCCTGATAAGCTTTGGGCCTTCATATTACACCCCAAGGCTTCTAGCATGTATTCTGGTTCCGCAAAAAGACAGTCATATTTGAGGGCGAAAGAGGTGAAAGTTTACCCAGAGGGCATCCTGAGCCAAGTTTTAAGTAGTAAGTATGGTTGTAATATAGAGTTTTATGGAGATAGAGCCAAACTTTCTGTAGGATGGGCAGCAAGACCAGGATATGGTAGTCTTATGATACCCATGGTACTTTTCAGGCTGTATTTCTAGTCTCAAATACTCAAATAGATCTGATGAAGGACCTATATGCCAAAAAAAGTTGCATACTTTTTCAGTCCTGCTCTTTGGTATAATAAAAGATACTTATTTTACCCGCAAAATTTTCTTCCTTATAACGCTCTACTTGTAGTTTTGTTGTGTTGTGGTAGGTATTTTCCATTTAATGAAATTACTGAGGAAGGCTTCTGGAAACTGTTATCTTGCTTAAACAGAAAACTGCATTATGAAATACTGTATTTCATTCTGCATGATTTTATGAGTCATTTAATAATTATGTTCAGTGCATGTGTGAAGATAATGCTTTCATATAGAAATGCAGTTCTTATATTCATGAAGTTGTATAAGACTTTATTAATGTATTGTCGTAAGAGAAGAAACAGTTTGTAAGCTATATTTGATAAAACCACTGTTAGTGTGTATCTGGATACCCCACATTCTTTTTGAATTCTATATATTTCATGGAAATTCTGTTAGTAACAGTTCTCACAATGTGTGAAAAGTACTTGCTTTTTTACATTTAGATTCATATATTTTATTAATTTTGGGTTTAGGTAAACAAGTATTGACCTGATAGGGTTGCAGTTTACACAGAGTGATTTAACTGATTTTAGTCGTGTTTATGGAAGACAAAGCTATATCCCCATAGCCATATTGAAAACATCTAAAATGCTATATAAATTAAGAACATTAAAGTCACTGTCTTCCTGTATCAGAAGTCCTCAGGTACCTAGTAATGTATGACTTAAACTCAGGAACAAATTCAGAACTGTGAACTAGCAAATTATCTAGAAATAAGCTTTGATTTAGGGTTGTTTAGCAAGTGAAGCGCATAAATGGCTAGAATGTAAAATAATGAAAACAAATGCAGCAGAAAGCAGAATTATTCTCTCTCCCTTTGCTTTATCAGAAGATTCCATCTTTTGCTCCCTTTCCCTTCTCTTTGTGGCTTTCTTCAGCATTCATTGGGCACTTTCTCCCCATATTTTACAATCGCCACCTATCTCTCATGTTACTTTCCTGAGTATACCCACTACTTAACCTTTTATCCCCAAGAGTCTACTCACAGTATTTCTTTTACTGTACTTAAATTATACTGTGGAGTCTTTTTCTTTGTTACGTCTGATTTCGTCTTTTGTTAATTCACAGCTAAAAAGAAACGAGAACATTTACAAGACAATTTTCCCATCCTGAAATAGCTTTCAACATTGTGGTAGACGATTTTAAATTTCATCTGAATTTTATCCAGCTTTTTCTTTTGGATTGAAGGAATACATTTTAAAGCCTTGGAGATACTCTAGTTTTGTACTAAGAGGCTAACAGAAATCTCTCAGTTGTCCTTATATTGAGCTGAAGCCTTTCTGATGCACGATTACCTTCCAGAAATGTGTGCAAGGTTGTTCTTCAACTGCCAGTTAAGGAATCAAAATCTATCCTAGGCAGAGTTTAGTTGCCCAGATGGTAAAGTCCAAACCGCCTGCAAACCTGGACTAGGTGAACCTGCAGAAACTAAGATCTAGCATCAATTATGTTTATTTTGCCATTAGAAACTTGCATAGACTTTCCCAGAATCTGCATTTAGAAAAGCCTAATTTGCAGCTCTTTCTCTTCCTGGAGAAATGCTTACATGAGAAGTCACCACCACTTTTCTGTGATTAGTGAAATGTTCATTTATTGTAGGGTCGTTATCAGAGGGCTTTAATCAAAATGTAAAGGGTTTGCTGCCTCACTCATTGCTAACTCACAATGGAGCTTGTTTGCTGAACATCTCAGATGAGGATCCTTTTAAACATATGTGGGACCTCTTAGTCATGCTATTGTGGAACTTGCTTTTTCAGCTTTGCTCTACTGTAAAGTGGGTTTCAGGATTAATTACACAGTGAAGTAAGTTATTCTCTTGAAATAGGGGTCTAATCCAGCCTATAGTGCAGGTGATAAGTGATCTGAGCATGCACAAAAGCCACAAAGAAATTTTCATCTCTGCCTATCAGAACCAGTACTTCAGCATGAGCTGCAGTTTTCTTCAGACCTGAAAGGAACAGTTTAGGGAATTAGCCTTAATGCCTTTCTGTTTCCACAAACTGTGGTTAAAAATTTTGAAGCTCTGGAGTGCGTCTGTTGATCATTATTTATGGTCAAAACTGCAGACAATACTGCAGTGGATGAATAGGTAGCAAATAGTATACTGATATTGTTATTAGACTTTCCTGTTAGAATATTCCTTTTTTTTTTTAATGTTCTGGGCTGGATCTCTGGTAAGATCTCAGACTACAAAAACTGATTGACATGTCAAGCACTATTGTTTATATTTGATAAGCAAACAATGTCTAATTTGAGTTTAAAAAAGCAAGTTGTGCTTGTGCTCTCTGAATGTCTTTTCCTGTGTGTGCCCAAAGAATAACTCTAGAAACTACAAGACACACTTCCTGGAGAAGGTAATGTGCTTGTTATTTGAACCAAATAGGAATTGTTTTCCAGTTACCCAAATTAGGATCTTTAAAATGAAGAAATATGCCAAAAATAAGTCTTACTTTTCACATTACTGTACTTGAATTACATCAGTAAATCAACTTTAATTGAAAGTTAAGGATTTTAATAATAACTGCTTATTTCCATTTTGGATTAAATACTTTCTATGAAAAATTCTGCTTTGAGATACAAGGAGTCTGTATGTTATGTTGAATGAGAGATTTTTCTCTTCGTTTATTTTGGAATGCATACATACTTAACATGTACTTTTGGGTCTTGTTTGTGCTTCATTTGTTTTTACAGCTGTGTCTTTCCTATTGGTTTTAATCCAAGAAGTGGCATACTGATCAAAACGACTATTTGTACATTTTGCAATGTTTTTCATCTTCTGTGCTTCTTGCATTGCATTATTGCTTTGTCACGGCTGCTGAAGAAACTTAGAGTCGGTTGCTGCCTAAACAGTTGAAGTCAACATCACCAAAAAAGGCTTCTGTAGTACGTGTCTTCTGCTGATTTCCTTATGTGTCTAATACACGTTTAAATTAATCTGGTTTTCCCCTGTGTAAGTGGAAATGAGTAATAAGGCTGTTATGACCAGGACTACAGTGCAACAGGAGCACATCAGTTTGTGTTCATTGACATTCAAAATTCACCAGAAAAGGGCAGAGATTTAAAATATATAATGAGACATAGTATACATAGGAAAGTATTTTGCTTCCCTTGCTACTGCGAAGGAAAGTGAATTTTGAAATTTTAGTTTAGTTTCATGTGACTTTTCAAAAAAGGGACAATTGTGACTTTCTAGATGCAAGGTCAAATTTTTTCATTTTTTTTAAAAACATATCTGTGAACAATCACTTGAATTAGGGAGGGAAGACATGAGGATTAATTTTTGTCTCTAGCCTCTGCATGCAGTTCCATTGCTTGTTTCCTTGGGGTATTTTCAAAAAAAGCTTCACGGAATAGCAGTATAACTCCATTTACTATGTGAAATCATTTAGCAATGCTAAATAAACAGCTTTTCAAGGTCCTCAGCCAACATAGGAAAGCACCACAGAAAGGAGTTACCTGTTTTGTAATTGTGATGAAGTCTACTGTATGAACTGGAAGTATGCCTCTGAAGAGATAACAGCATGCTGCTTGGAAGTAGCACTTTTATCAAAGCAGCAGCAAGAACAGGAGAAAGTAAAAAGGTTATGCCAATGCATATGTCTTTATGTACTTAAACAGAGCTGTTTCTTTTTGCTCGCACAGAGAGTACCTCTTCCCAGCACTGAGGACATGAAATACTGTTCCTGAGAACAAGAAATACTTTTCCTGAGAACAACATTGGGGATAACATTAAAGGACTTTTGCTAAAAGCTCTTTCCAAGCCAGACTTGCGTTAGAAACAGTATTTCTACAAGACACATTTCAGCCTTGCTGGTAATCATTGCTGTATGGTAGAAAGGATCCGCTATCACACATGAAGAAAATAAAATTATTAATTTTTAAAGTATTTTTAAATAGAACAAGATGTAATTGCTTTTTTAAAAAGTTTTTTTTTTTTTTTAAGTATCCAGAATTATTCTTTGTCTGGTAGCCATGTGCGCAAGACAGTGATAGCAGAGGTTCTTTCATGATTTGTCTCCATCAGAGGGGTTGCTTTCATTTCCTTCGCATTTGTAAAGAACTTCTAGCCTCTCAGTATATTCAGCAACTCAAATGAAGATTATTTCCCCATTCACCCAATGAGTTAGCTTTGCAATTCTGGCACATCTGTCACGCTTCCCCTAAGTGTATAAATAACCAGAAAAAGGATAACAAATGACAAAAAATGTTTTAAAAGTTTATGCCTACCAGCGTTTTGCCATTCCTGGTGTTGTTTCCAGTGAAGGAAAATTGAGAAGCCACAAAGTCAATTCTTAGTTATGTTTAACGATCCTTAAGAAATGAAATTTTGTATACAGAAACCTAACCTTCACCACAACTCAAAGCAACAAGCTACCAGATCCTGTCTGCAAAGTTTAACTTTACTATGTGTTAAAGTAAAACTTTGTGATGTTTCCTTTCTTAAGATGGTGTACATTGATGATAAAGGAGGAATTGAAAGTAACTGAGAGCATCCAAGCAATACAGTTAAAAAAAAAAAAGTAATTGAGAGCAGCAATTTAAATAGCAGTACAAACAGTGTGGATATATCCATTTTATCCAGTACTCAAATAAACTTCTTCTCTTAATGTCCATGATACCCAGAGACATAGCCATGATTCTATTTAATCACCCAGTTTAGGGGAATTACTCCTGACCTGATATAATGAAAGTTTGAATGTGAGGACTTAAGGGGAGTTCTTAAATGTTCTCTCCAAATAAGCAGTATGCTAAGTAAATACTCTTGAAATAAGTTAATAAACAAGTATACCTTGTAGTGCAAAAAAAGTGTATTAAGATTATTCTTTGAATTATTCATACGGATTTCCTATTCCTTAAAATTGTGACATTGGTTTTTATTTTTCTTTTTATGAAGGAGTATTATTTCAATTCAAATTAGTGTGACTCCACTATTTTTATCTAGAAAAGAGAGGGGTTTTTAACTAATATCAGAAATACTTGGTGCCATGGTGCATATTAGAAACGGTTTAGCTCCTTTGAAACACTTTAAATTGCATCAAAAACACAGCAAATTTTGTTTGTCTTTTGGACAAATAAGTAAAGTCTAAAGTTTATGTTACTACACGTAAGGCAGATTATCTGTTCTTCATGGAAAGATCTCATTGCAATACAAAATTACCAATATTTTCTTACTAGCAAAGCTTAATCTAGAATTTAACTTGGGTTCACCGTCTTTCCAGCACAGAATAAGATATTCCATTGTGGATGACAAATAGGTAAAATATACTCAGTGTGTGCATCTCAGATCAAAAATCCACACCCAGTTTGTGCTGAGCTTCAAAAATAACTGAATAAGGATGAAAGTGCTTGCCAAAAATTAAACTGAAAGCACCCTAGAAAATATTTAAGAGCATTATATTGGAATGACAGATTGGATATATGCTCTCTGTAAAAAAAAAAAAATGTTTGAGAGAAGGCAAAAGTATCTAAGCATGGCAGATCAGCAGATTAAGGGAAATAATTAGAAGCAAGATTTTCCCAAATCTGAAGTTGTGTGCAAATGAACAAAATAGAAAAGGTCATGAACTCTGGCAGGTTAAATCTAAAAACAATACAGCTGGGCAAAAGTGCTTAAGGAACAATGAACATCATCAGTGACAATAAATCTTTCTTCAAACATGAGAACCACCGAACAGGCAGTTGGCGTGGTAGGTGAATGCTCAGACCATAAAAAGAGTGGTCAGAGACGTGAAGGATGCAAGAAGAATGCAAAATTAATTATTTGTGTTTCTGTTAATTCTGGGAGAAACCAGAGCACTTTCTGTGCTAGAACCCCACTTTATGGGGTACTCATCAAAGGATCTATTTAAAATTACGAGAGCTATTGAAAAAGCTTATCTATAGGGGACTTCTAGATAAAGCATATAGTAATATTTCAAAATCAGAAGAGTTTCAACAGAGGTGTCTGGAAGAACTCAAGAATAAAATAAGTGAACTAATGTTGATAAAAGGCCAGCACTGAAGACTGCAGAATCCTAGATTAGTTTAGATCGGAAGAGGCCTCTGGAAATAAACTAGTCCATCTTTCTGCTCTACTTGATCAGTAAGCGTGTAGTCAGACTCTTCGCAGAACATCACTTGTCCGCTGATCTTTCCTACAAGCTCCTGAATGTCTCCTCCTCTGTTTCAGTGCAAACCTGTACGCATTTGACTCAGCCCTTTGCACACAGCGCAACCCTCTTCCTCCTTGCCTTCCCGGCCCTTCTTTCCCGAGTGCAGCACTCCCGTCATGCGGGCTATCCAGATGTGTTTCTGTAATTCCAGTGGGATCACTGTTCCACAGCTGTGCTTGAACTTCTGATTGCTCCTGTTTGTTTCCCAGGCTGCGTTCATTTGTGTACAGTCACTGGAGATGGGCCCTGCTCATGCTGCTTTTATAAAGAAAAAGAAAGAACCTTCTCCGTCATCCTGTCCCCTGCAGGCTTCCTTGCTGCCCCTCTCCATGCGTTCACTTCTCTTAAGGCTCTATCAACCCTCTCCTGGTGTACCTAGTTTAAAGCCGACCTCACTAAGTTAGCAAAGATGCTCTTGCCCAATCTGATCAGATGGATTCCATCTCTTCTCAATAGTTCTCACTCCGTAAAGAGGCTCCTGTGGTCATAAAAGCCAAAGCTGTGCCTCACAGCTACGTAGTGAGGTGTTAACATGCAGGGTATGTCCACTCCTATGTATATAACCTTTCTCTTTCACTGGAAGGACTGGGGAAAAAAACAGGTGGCTCTTACACCCTTTACCCGTCCCCCAGAGCTTCATAGCCAGTCTTCATCTGTTAACCCTTAGGAGTATCATTGCTGCCCATGTGATGAGCAGCAAGGACTGGATAAGCCTCAGGAGCTTCTGCAGTGTCCTACATCTGATCATTCAGCAGGCAGCAGAACTCCCAAGACATCAGCCAGGTCAGTGGATGGATGCCCGTCTCCTGCTAAAGGAAGTCTCCGATGGCTGTCACCTGCCAGTTGCCTATACAGGTCGCTGCTCTTCATCTTTCTTTGCTTTGCTGAAGGGCATTCAAGACTGATGAGAAATGAAAATGGCAGATAAAATTCAGTCTAGGTAGATGTACAGTTTTGCACGTGAGGGGGAAAAAAAAGGACTTCAAATGCAAAGTGATGGTATTGGGACTTTTACAACTTAATAGTGAGATCCTGGGGTTATGATGGGTAGTTCACTGAAAGCACCAGTTCCATTCCCACTAGTTGTCAGAAAATGAAATATTTGGAATTCATGGGGGAAACGGTAGAGGTCAAAAGAGAGCACATTGTACAACTCCATAACCTACCTGCCTTTTGAATCCTGTGTGCTGTTTTTGCTCCTCCTCCATCTCTGAACTGAGTAAGTTAAGAGGGAGGTAATAAGTACAACCAAAGGAGTAGCACTGCTTTCATACAAGGAGGACAGCACAACCTGGAAAAGACCACAGACAGAGAGAACAACATGATGGAGATCTGTAAGAAGGGTTCCATTCTTTCATCAGTATTTGATTTTTAGATGTATCGTAAGACAGAGGCTATTGAGCTAAATGGGCTTTGGTCTGCTCCAGTAGTCCCTTTTATGGCTTTAACCTCATATATAAGATAATAAACATGAAAAATGTTCTTTGATTATTTGTGTAGGTCAGTTTGTTATCAGATGGAATTTACTGACTGAATACAAATTGAAACTGAAACAATTGAAAAAATATGTCTGAAAATTTATTTTAATTACATCAGTCATTAGGTTTCCTAATATTTTTTGAATATTTGATTTTTTTATCATTTATCACATGTTCTGTTCTTCTAGGAAAAGTATGTGCTTTAAAATAAAACCTGTTTGTAAAAGCTATGTAAAATATTACCCTTTTAATTGTTTCTGTCTATCAGTATTTCATACTGGTTTAATTTTTTTTTTTTTAATAGATTAAACTGATGGAATTCTAATTACTGTAGAATTACCCTGTCTTTTTTGACTTTGCAGCCAAATTTGAGGATGATGAAGTGAAGGCATAGATGAAGGCATAGATGTTTTCAGGGTAATGAAGTTTTTTGAAATATAGCGAAAGTTTCTTGTGAAGTAATGCCGTCATTAAAGGAAAACTTTGTCCTGGTACATTCTGTTGGCATGCGAATAGTATCTACTGGGTCAGAACACACAATTCAAGCTAGCTAGTACTGGGATCTTCTGCCCAGGAAATTTTTATAAAGGGCTTGGAGAGAGCAAAAGTAACAAGGTTACTCCATGACTGTGGATACTTGAAGAACAAAAGGTACAAATCTGTATACAACCAAACCTCATTACTTCTTTTGTTTGTACTACAAATCATTAATTAAGCTTTCAAGGTTTCTTTGCTCTTTTTAAAGGAATTCTAGGCACAACCGAAAGCAACAGCAAACATACCTATTCTCTTTTTTATTCCCTTTGTACACTGTCACTAATTGCAGTTTCATCTTTCCTGCTGATGTAAGTGGTGAGCGTAAACTGGGCTTTCTAGTTTGCTGTTTCCTGGTGCTCATGCGAGATGAAACACTTACCTGTCAACACAAATTCCGAGTTTGTTTCGGATTATTGCTCTGATCATGAAAGATGTACTGTCTGTTCAAATACAATGTCTGAACTGCTTCATGATCAGAAGTAGTGAGGACCAGTCCTTCATGTCTCATGGCTGTTTGTAGCATCTAAGAATTCCTGTGTTGAATCACTCTGCGATATCACAAGTCAGCTTGGTAGGTGTTAAATTAATACTGGTTTAGCAAGGGACCACAGAGACAGAAACTCTGCTTTGTGATACTTCATAAACAACTTTATATGTACCTAGCCATACCTGAATCACTGTCTTGACAGTGATTTCTTTTTTTTCTCCACGCATTTTGGCAAAATGGCCAGTGAAGGTAGGCCTGGATAACTTCTTCAGCAGGATGTGCAGGGTTAGATACCTTCTAATAATCAGTTATCATTGGTGTAAAAAATTATCAAATACTGCAGACAGTATTTTTGGTGATTGATACTGCAGGTAGCTAATCTTATACTTTACAGAAACATTTTGAGGTGCACCCATGCAGTCCGCAGTATGTGTTCAGTACCTTTTTGGGGTTTTTTTCTGTTGACTTGTATTTATTTGTGTCTATTAATAATACATATTTGAGTACTTGATATACACTGAAGATTTATATTTTATGTGCCTGAACAGAGGTATCAAAAAGAAAATCCTAAAGGAGTTAACATCAATGTTCCCCACTGGGGAGCTCTGGGAAATTTTTGTATGTGCCCCTTCTTTCTGGAGGATGACTCTGAAGAAGCATCCCAAATGAAAATATCAGTAGAGGATATTTTGGGACAAATCGATAAAATTATTAATTATTCTGACACCAGGACCAGATGATATTCACTCATGTTCAGAAGGAAAAAAGTTCTTTGTGTGCCTTTCTGGTAAAAGAAGCAAGATAGCATCAAACATGGCTTCATCTTAATTCTCTGCCCCAAGAGCTTCCAATATATTTAGGTATTGCTAACTGCATGATTCTAGCTTTGCTTGAACAGTATATTCCCACTGTCCATTCTTCCAAGAGATGGAGTACAGAGTAGAATAGTGGTGAGAAACACAAATAAATATTCAAATATTATGCAATTCTTACTAATCTTTGTATGCAAACCAAGAGAATTTCAGCATTGTCAGAGTGGGCAGAATACTCCCAGGCAGATTACCCCTATCTTGATATTTTGAACAATTAAAAGACCAATAATGTCAGTTTAAGCCAAAACATGACCTTCATTCTGTTTATAAATGGTTATAAATGGATTTTAAAGGAGAAGTCTCTTATGAATAAGTAAAATGTAAAGTAGGCAAACAGAGGCCATCAGATATTTGCAAGCAATTGGAGAAGAATGTTTTAAGTTACAACCTTTGAATAGGAGGATAATGTCCCATAGGCTTAGACTTTTGAAGGATAACTTCCTAGTCTGTTGTAATGCAATGTAAATCAGTTTTACTTAAGTAACAAATGCAGTGTCTTAAAAATACATATTTTCTGTAGTTTTCTGGACTTGCCAATGATATTGTAAATCCAAGTGAAAGATATTTTCTCTGGAGAACAGCAGAGATTTTAACACGTACTAGAGAATATAGGGATAGCTCTGTAGAGCAGTCTGGAAATGAGCAGCAGACTCAAACATCCTTATTTTTTATCTGGCACTTTTTTGCAGGTCTGAATGTATTGCTTTTGCAGGTACAACAGATTGTGGTATAAAAATATGGTATCAAGAGTAAGAATTTGAATTTTCATGAAATGTCTGAAATGTCAAATTGTTTGCCAGCCTTCCAGTTTCTAATACAAAACATCTTGAAAGAGCACAATTATGTTTTACCTTGGTAGAATTTTCAAATAATTTACAACTTGGAGTAGTTACTGAAAAGGTTGTAGCAGAGAAAAAAGAAAAATTAACATCTAAGTATCAGAGCACATTCCAGAATTTTTGTCAGTTAGAGTGACATCTTTTGTGCCTACATATGCAGATTTAAGTAAAAAACATAAATCATTATATTATATAGCCCGATGAAGCTGCCAAATGATGCAAAGCAGTTCACTTCTGTCGGACTGTCACAAGTTGATAAAACTTTTTCTATTGCACATGAGGAATTAGTCCCTTTTACAAAAGCGAGAACATTTTTCCGAGAAGTAGGTTTGAAACTGTTTAACAGATGGCATTCTTGTTCATCACACGGGGATTTTATAATCTTGGTAATCTCCTCAAAAGAAAGGCAGTGAAATGTCTGTTAAATTTATATAAGAAAATGATCGTTGCTTACCATTTTAGAACTCGTTATTATTCTGTTCGATATATTTAACTACGACCACTTAAATGGTATCACAAGCCCTTGTTAACACAAGCCAACAGGGGAGAAATAGTTTCCTTAAGTGGAAAATGAGGATAACGTTCACTTGAACAGAGCTTTTTCTTTTCATTTATTTATTTATTATTTGAGTAAGCCACGTAAGTGCTAGCAGAGGCTAATCCTCAGCAAATGGCGTGGCACAGCTTGGATCTGTATGACTAATTCTCATCCCCGGCAAAACGGAGTGCCCTTTCAGGAGCCCTCCCTGATGCCGTCCCCCAGCCCGTGAAGCGGCGGTGGCTCTGCCTGGCCGAGTGCCGGTGGTGTAGGCTGAGCTCTTCCAGGGTCCACACTGTCAGGGAAATGGTGCGGATGTTCCCAGCACACGCCGTCACCCTGCTTAGTTTACTGTTCTAGATGTGAGGTAGGAAAATTCTTAGCATAAAAAACGGTATGTACCAGACAAAGTGTGCATTTTCATGACCCTGTAAAAATCTGTGAGAACATAAATAATTTTTTAACCCTAAAAATCACAGTTAGTTTGGCGTCCCTGAGAGAAATGTTTAAGCCAGTCTTTTAAATTTCTGCTTATGTTTCAGTTTCTTGCAGCCTTTCTCCGGACGGGATTAGTGTGCCATCACCACAGAATGACTAGTTACAATTCTGTCAGCAATTTAGGGATGAAGCACAATTTTCCCTGCAATCGGTTTGGGTCTGGAAATGGGAAACAGGAGCTGAGATCATGTCTCCCTTAAGAATCTGTACTCTTGGTGAGGTGTTTGACTACACCTCTGCTGGTGTCTGCAAAGGAGGTGGAGGAAGAATTGATTTTAAAGCAGAGAGCGCAAAAGCCAAAGAAGCAGTGAAAGGCAGAATATAAATACAGGGAGTCAGTCCTGCGGGGAAATTAGGACTGAGCCTGGTCAGCCAAGAGTGTTGGATTTGGAAGAAATGGTAGGGATAGATGTGACAAAGACATTGGAGTTGCCAATAAATGTGAAGCTTAAAGGAGAGGAGCCATTTTTAAGATATAAGTGAAAACGTAAAATAGCTGGATAACTATGTTGAGAGAAAGAGTTAGAAAATTGGAGCAGAGGGAAGGTGACAAAGAATAGATGAGAAGAAAGACTGAGGTTGTATAAGGGGTGAAAGAAAGATGTTAAGACTATAAGAAAGTAGGGAAGGAGAAAGAGATTTAACAAAACCTGGGAGAAATGCAGCTGATAGGAAAGGAGACTAGGTCTGGCTAAAATAAGTAAGAAATTGAGCCTTCACTGCGTGGAGAAGGGGAAACCAAAGAACAGAGATGAGGATTGTTTTACATGGGAAGAGCCAATCCGTTTTGTGGGCCAGATGGACAAAAATAAGACACTTCCACCCAATGCTCAGACGGGAATCTATCCAGGAAGTTACATAAAACAGAGATTGAAGGCTTTAGACCATTCTAAAGGTAGCAAAGTCAAGTACTTAAAAGTTGGCGGGGGGGGGGAGGGGGAGAAAAAAGGTAAGAGCAAGATCTGTACTGCTAATTTAAACAAGTCTGTGGAACAGTCCAGCAGGAATAGGGTGGCTGGCATCTGTACTCTTAAACTCCCTTATTCTCTAAAATAGAGAAGCCACAACCGTACTATCACTTACTAATTATAATAAAGCAATGACAGTGTTAAATGTCTGATTTGAATATTTACAGAAACCCAGCCTTCCAGCCCATTTACATGCTATGTTGGTTGGCGTCAAGCAGGAATCAGCGGACTGGCTAAGAAAAAAATTTTTTCTGTCTCCTTTTCTCCATAGATTTGTAATTACATCATCTATTTTTTAATGTCACTTTTCTTAGGAGAGAGTAGGACTTACTTGGGAGCTAACTTGCGTTCTTTGCATAGAATATCTCATAGTGTGTAGTTCAGGAACCGCTAGCTGTTAGACTACAGCATTCCCATTTGCTTCAGTGCTAGTTTTTTGGGGTTTAGTGTGTTCTGTTTCAGAAAAAATACTGAAGTTTTTTCTTCTATTCTTGTATGCTTGGAGAGCTGACTTGTAAGAAATGTCATTCACTTATTTAGTAAACAATTCACTATCAAGTTCTGTGGAACTACAAAAGCAATAGATCATAGAGATCAGAAGAGAACAGTTTGAACACCAGTATTAGAAATATTATTAATGTATGAAGAAGCAGATGAATAAAGAAAAAGGATCACTGAGTTTTAAGTAATACTTTAACAATTCATAGACTTTGCAATGATATTAACTGCATCCTAAGAAGTAGCTTTTCATTAGAAGCGTATTCTAGTTCTTAGTTAATGCTGAATTTTCTCCTGTTTTTCCTTTATTGCCATGAATGTTAACCAGATAAAAAAATATTTTCCTTGAATTTTAATCCCTTTAATTATTAAGAATTCAGAATATTTTCAAAGTTGTTAGTAAGTACAAAAATTAATCAACTTCTTATATCATTTTGTGTTGACAACTGCTAGTACTGTTATTAATGTGCATTATTAACTGACTTGGGTAGACAAATATACAGCAAGATGTTGCTGAATCTTGGTCTGACTGAAAATGTGTTTCTAATTCTCATGTTTAACTTCTGAGTTCAACTGATTCTTGTGTGGCCTGATTTAATACTTTTTGTTAATAATTATTTTAAATTGGATGTCTGGGATAGATCGTGTATCATAAGAAAGTAATTTATATGCTGTGGACAGTAACTATCACAGCCTTGTCTGGTAACTAAAACAATTGTTGGATTTTACATGTCTGAAATTATACAAAATTCTATAAGTTGTTATTTTACTCAGAATTTTGTTCATCAATTTACTTGCAAACTAGCTTTAGAATTCAATGCCTGACTTTCTCGGTAAATTACTGTAATAAGGATTGGATAGAAAGGTCTTATCTGCATCCAATGTAATGTGCATGTCTATTCTGAATAAGGGAATCATTTAGCTGTCACTGAATAAAAGAACTAAAATCCTAGTGAACAAAAACTGCCTCTGGTAGATTATAGTAAAGTTTCTGTAAATTTTCCCAGCCATCTCTTCTGCTTTTCTCTTCTTGGAGTGTCAGGTAATACATGGATTGCATTGTAAAGCTACATCATTTGCAAAGAATGATAACCTGAAGGAAAACCTTCCACTTTCACCTGAAGAAAAGTCCTTTGATACTTGTAAGGATCAAATAATCAAAATAAGAGACCATATGATATTCAGCTCTCAGTGTAATTTATAATCCTGTAAAGACTATTATTTTATAATTTATAGATAGAAAACTTATTAGATCCTGAGGTCATCCCTGTCTTGAATTTTGTTTTGTCCTTTTGAGTGAGTAAGCCCATTACACAGTAGACTAAATGCACACTCTTCTTATTTTCCATAAAGATGGTATTTTTATTAACTTTTAAGGAGAGGAAGAGGGAGATTCCACTAGCCTTTCCATCAGCACAAGATGGCTCTCAGCAATCCTTGCCTAAAATTGTTCCTTTCTTCCACCTATGTCAAGACAGGTGCTGGAGGGCTCAAGCTAATTGTTTAGACTTGTCCATATAAGCGCAGGCAGTTAAACAGTTCCTCTTAACGTTAAGATTGGATATAACTATGGTGTTAACTCACTTATTCTTCCAATCCATTTAGTTTTCTTTCATTGTTTTTGTTGTGTAACTTCCATGGTGTAAAATACATTGTCTATCAATTAAGAAGGGTATTTATGATTGTGGGTTTTTTTAAGAGTCTATGATGTATTATTTATCCTTCAGGAATACATTCGAGGTTTTAATTATAGAAAATAGGTTTATTAGCACTACCAACAAAGTTTTTTTAAACAGTAGCATTTTCTGCATTCATACTTCATTTGTATTTCCCCTCATACGTAAGAAAAAGGAATGGATAATCATCCTCTTATGATTCCTTATAGTGGTTGGAAGGCACTGCTAAGATCCAGATCTGTACAACTCCTATCAGCTAAAATAATTAATGTATGTGAATTGTTATGTTTAACTTTCAGGCCTCAATTTGTGAAGCAGGTGTTCCTGAGATGGTGACTAAGGGAATATCTGCACTGTGCTTCAGGCTTCCCTTCCCAGCATGAGCAATGGGAGTTGCCTTTCCCTCTTGCCCTGCAAGCTGTGTCACGCTGTCCTCGCACCATCCTTCTGTCTTCATCCGTAGAAATCCTAATTCTTTCCTTCTTGATTTGTTCATCATTATGAGTAGGGGAGGGGAGCAAATGCACCAAGTCAGGAAGCAAAGGATGAAAGTCACAGCAGTGGAATTGACAGTCTTCACGTGCTCGCCCCTATCAGCATTTGCATGACCTTTGAACCCTTTGCATGTAACTACCCTAGGCTAGAAAATCTGAAAGCAATTTTAAGCTTGGGAGTTCATTGGAATTCACACTTGTGGTCGAGCTATTGCTGGATCCTGAGCTAAGGAGCTTTTTAGGATCTGGGCTTGACTATTGTCCTGAATTTGATTCCCATTGTCTCAATGGACTACACTAGGGTCCCTTGGATTTCTCCCATCCTGAGCAAATACTTAAAGACAAGAATTCTTAATTCCAGTTTTCTAAAATTTGGTCCACTGATGTTATCTAGCTTGGCCTTCTTTCAGGTGGGTAAACTAAAAGCAGTGTTTCTCTAAAATACTATAAAAAGGAGTCATGGAGTAGCAGACAAGTTGCAAAAGAGTATAAATCTCTGGAAGCTGTGCAGGTAGAGAATTCTCGACTGGGAGGTAGTGCCGGTCTATAGACTATTCTGTAGTTGGGAAGCGAACAAGTGTAGATCCTTGGATTCCTCCTCCTTCATATAAGAGGAAGTAAAAGTTATACTAAAGAATCCCACAAGGCTTAACACACTTTACTGATACCAGAGTCCTCACTGTAATGTTTCTGCATGCTTACACATTACTGAGAGCTGGAATGATTTAATCTAAGCTCAGCTCAATTTGCAAGACAATAGAAGCACTTTCAATTAAAATAGTCCCTTATTAGGAGGGGAGGAAGAAAGAGGATGTCAGGGAAGTTCTGCATGTGTTATCTCGGCTGATTCATTCATTTTTCTAACCTCTTAATTTCCTAGACAGGCAGCTACTAGACTCAGTGTTCAAATAAACCAGTTGCATCCCCACAAAAAGGAAACTTTGGTAAGAATATCATCAAATATGGTAGTTAAACTAAGCAGTGTCTTGGGATAGAGAACAAACTTCATTAGGACAGTCCTGAACTTGAGGAGGGAAAAGGAAAGAAAATTTTAGGAGAGTGAAGGTCATGTTGAAGAAAATTTAAGTTGCTATACTAAACTGAAAATCACTATTTTCTCATCTGTATGTATGTTAGTAACGTTTAAGTAGAATGAAACTTTCTGCAGGACTAGCAAATGTAATACATTTTTATGCTGGAAGCAGAGCTTCTCATTAAGTATAGAGTCTTAGTGAGTCAAGTGAATGGAAATAAACTATCCCTCTACAGCTGCATCAGAACCATATTTTAAACTCTGCTGCCACATTTTAAACATTTAAAAACATTTTAAACATTGCTGACTAATTTATCTTTTTTCCTTCCTTTCTTACCAAATCCAACTACTGCAGCTGGATTTCAGATGGCAGGAGCCGTATATCTAGAATTTTAGCAAAGATGGAAGAAAACAGCACGTTTATTGACTCTACCAGTAATTCCAGAACTGTATGCAGGGCAGGGGAAGCTGTCTCCGAAGTGGTTGCACCTGCTGTTCAGCAAGTAACTTGGATTTAAGTTCACTAACATTAGTGATCATTTATACCTAGTATCAGTCCCTATCTATTTGGCTGATAGGTAAAGGAAAGCAGCAGCACTTTGTGCAAAATTGCTGATTCAGTCAGCTAGACCCAGGAGAGGGTGCAAGTCTGCAACCTTGCAATTGAAGGAACCACTAAAGCCAGCCACTGAGAGTCTAGAAAACTAACAAAGAGGTTCTGAAGGCAAAGCTTAGGCTGGGATATCGGAGAATGATAGAACGGTTTGGGTTGGAAGGGACCTTACAGATCACCTAGTTCCAACCTTCCTGCCACGGGCAGGGACACCTTCCACTACACCAGGTTACTCAAAGCCCCATCCAACCTGTCTTGAACACCTCAGGGATGGGGCATGGATACCTGAAGACCAGAACCTCCATGGTAGCAATCATTGAATTATTTTTACTACCACATAGAATGAACATGAGTACGGATAGGGGCTCATATTCATTAGCAGCTGGGGGTATTTTTGAACTAGAGGGAACCAAGAATAGGAATGACATCTTTGTTTTAACAGAAATAAAAGGCACCTGACACTTTAAAAAGGTAAGAGCTTTTTAAACTTGAGGGAAAGCTGAATAGTGCAGAGGAGCACAATTGGAACGAATGGAGAGGGAAGTCATAAAAAATCCCCAGCTATGGAATAAAAAAGAACCTGGCAGTAGGAGATGATGAAAAAAACAGCCTCACTTAAATAGGAGGTAGAAGACTGGGAAATAAAGGAAAGTTATACATGTTTCTGTAGCCTCAAAATAAGACAGGAAAATTAACATGCTTAGTTTTAAGGAGGCTAAGAAGCTAAATGAACCTGAATAATCTTGTTGAAAACATAACAGAATAAAACCAATCAGTGGGCAACACCAGGTTAAAAACATACAGGAAAGACAGAATAGGACGTGCAAGTGATGCCATGTGTTAACAGAAATAAAGGCAGATTGATACAGCAGTTATATCAACAACTCAGCAGTTATACATCATGCTTATGGACTGAAATGTGCAATCTAAATATAAGAATGCTATTAATGGTATAAATATGATAGGTAATATTAAAGACTATGTTGCCGATGACCAGACCAGGGTGATTTTGATGACTGTGACTTGCTGTAGTGGATCGGAAACACTATGAGACGAAACTGTATTTTTTTCTTTTACTTTTAGTATAAATGTCATAATTAGGTCCAACATTCAGACCACATTTTTAGATAACGTAAATGACTGGTTTTAGCAGCAGCTTCTCACAAAACAGAGTCATTTCCTGACTTTATTCTGAGCAGTGCACAAGGTCTGTTTCATGTTCTTGTCAAGGACTGTATTGTAACACTGGCCATGTTGATGTTAGAGTAGGTATCTTTGGTTGAATAACAAGAGACGAAGAATCTTAATCATTGTTCCTAACTTTAAAAAAGGGCACTGCGTAAAAAGGAAGCCTCTGAAAGGGAAACCAATTTTTGCGTGTGACTATTTAAAAAATATAATTTCAACATAATAATTTTTTCAAATTGCATGTCAGGCTGCAACAGAGACTCTAGACAATCACAGTTCACCAGGACTATTCAGAGATGCTAAGGCTATTGACGAATGTAAATTCCTGATAATGTATGCTTGCACCTTTTTTTCCAACAATTAATCAATTCTGATGTCAAAGTTAACCCTGTTTTGAGCAGGGAATAGGACTAGATGATCTCCAGAGGTCGCTTCCAAATTTCATGTTTTGTCATTCTGTGATTCTGTTTTGGGAAAACTGTTACATAATAAATCACAGTCTACCTCTCTTCACCTCATGAGGTATACCACAGGTATACCACAGGTATACCATCATTCTGTAACAAACTTCTGTCATAATGTACAGGACAAAAAAAAGCAGATTAAGCAGTTTCCTTCTACTTTTTCTATTTGTTTTAGTTGAAAGCCTTAACTAGGAATTTAAATTACTTACAGTTTGAGTAATTTAGTTTATACCTAGCTTAATTATAAACATTTTATTAAATGTGTGATTAAAGAAAAATGGAATTCATCTACTCTGAATTCTGTTACATATGGAAAAAGATTTTTAAGTCCAGGGGAGAGAGAGAGGGAGGGAGAAACATCACAGCAATCTGCAAAAATTTCTGTTCTGGTATTGGCTGCAGTACATTATCTATCTTCCATTCTTCTGGTAGACTTGCAGTCCTTTATGTAAATACTAAAACGATCTTGACATCATTATTCGATCTCAGTCTTTCATTGTTAGGAGAAAACAATGGCTGTACTCTTTATTCTGAAAGACTTGTTTCTAAAACCTGTAATAGTTATGAGAGCTGCATGAGTAGTAGTGTTTCGCCAGTAGCCTTGTGGATGAGACACTCATCTAGATGTGGGTCTCTCACCCACATCATCATCAAGTCACTTCTGCATCAGTTATTCTAAGCTCTTTGTATTCTTGAAATGATTTTTGTTGTCTACTGTCACAGAGTAACCTACCTATATGTTGAAAATCTCAGGAAAGTAAATAATTACGATTTTTTTTTCCACATTACAGTACCCAAGGTCGCTCAAGGAAACTTAGGTATAATGGTGACTGAATTTTCAGAGGGGAGGTTCACTTTTTTTAAAGCATTTCACATGAAAGACATGGGATTTCTCATATCAGAAACTAGCTACTTCTTAAAATAGTAGTAAGGCATGCAAGAAATAGAAATAATTTACAAAAAAATCTGTCTAATATTTTTGCTTGGCCTTTTGTTTCTGAAGGAAGTATTATGAAAAGACTTTTCTGATCTGATTAATGTTTCCGGAGTTTCTGAAAGGAAGAAAAATCAAGTTGAAAGACTGAAAACAAGCATTAAAAACATTTTTACTGTAAGTGAGATTCAAAAGTACACAGATATTAGGTGAATAATCATTTTTAATATAGCACTTCATCGTCTACTGTCAGTGACTATCTATCAGCTATTGCAGTGGTACTTATAATGTGCAAAGCTGTTAATTGTGACCAGGTCATAGTTATTATGTAAATTTGCACTGCAGGGTATGCAAACAGTTAACTAGGCCATATGAATTTCTTTGCTGGTTTCCACAAATTACACGGCAGGAATCCATCTCTGTTGATGACACTAGTTTACAATTCAAACTGTAATATATATGATACACAAATCCCAGCAAAGCAAGGCTGGGCAAGATTAAATACAATATTTTGGAACAATAAAGGGTTGAAAGGAATTTTCATCTAATCATGAGAGTTTGAGTTTTCCCTACCTTTCTAATTTTGTCTTGACAGTTTTTCCATATGGATTCCAAAAGTTTCCCTTCTTTTCTATTTTTTTTTTCAGCTTTGTCTCAACTTTTTTTCCTTTGTCAGGAAAATACTCCAGCTGCACCTGTTTCCTGCTTCTGTCCTCCACAAAGGCAAAAGTGTGCATGCCTGAATGCCACCAAAGTGTGAAGTCTTAATGTACTTCTGATGTTCATACTATATAATAATAGCCATGTAGCCCAATGCGTTATATAAAACCAACATTATTGACCATAATGTTCCATGAAGATAGTGTATGCAGATTGTAGAAGTAGTTCTCACTTGCCTGAGTTGACAGGTTGTTTTGTTTCAGTTTACAGTTTGTCTATAATGGCATAAGAATTTAGTTTAAATGATTAAAATGGTGTTTCTACTGAATTGTTTTAGTTTAGCACTATCACCCCTTTCATCCCCACACATACTGTGAATTTTTTTACTTCATGTAAAGAGAGGAGCAGAAGCAGTGATGACTGAAGTTCCCTTTCAAAAGAACATGTATAGTATGAGCATCAGTGGTGCAAATTTCTTCATGAAACCTCACCAGTTCATCTTAACTCTGACTTGAAAAGGTTCTCTTGAGTGCTGAGCTTTTTGTGTCTTTGCTAAAAGTCCCAACACAGTTGGAAACAGTTCAAAAATATAAAATGCTAATAATTATATAATTATTACTGGAATTATAGTTGGTTATTAATATTAACCAACTAAATAATTTTCTATTTAAATTACACTTCCAAATAGTTTATTATTATTAGTTGCTTTATGACAACATGACAAAGTGTTTTGAGTAATACAGTTCTGAACTGCGCATTAAGGATAATTTTATTTACATTCAAGAAAATAACATAGCTATTTGTGAACAAAACCAGTTCAATTTTTACAATTGAAATAAAATGAGATTGCTTATTTTCATTGAAATAGTATTGTGTCTTTAGTAATTCCTACAGATAAATAATTCCTGAAAATAATATGATTAACAAGCTTCTACTCAGGCTTGCTTTCCCAAGCAGGCTTACTGGTAACTTTGCAAATTCCTTCTTCAAAATATAGCTGTCTTAATTGAATATTCCAGAGCTATCAGAGTAGATTTTTGACCTTGACGCCCAAACTAACCTAAGTCCAACAGTAACATTATTGATGGACAGTTTTTCAATATCTAGGTGTTAATATAAAAATCTCCTGATCACAATCACAGAGGCCACTCTCCGAGTCTTGCAGGGAGAAGGGTGGAATCGATGCAGGGAAGTGTTCTGTTGTGGCTACGTATTTTTCGAGGGCAGCTTTAGTAACACAATGTAAAGAACATACAGCTCTTTGATCGGCAGTTCATATGTGTGTTCCTATAAGCAAGAATTTTATGTATCACGTGCAACACTCACAAGTACCCCCGAACAAGTGAGAAAATCTTACACAATCAAAATATCTGCAGTGTACAAATAACTCACAAATTATATCTATCATTTAAAATCTGACAAATCTTGTGGCAGCTAATTAGCATTCAGTATCCGTTTTAAATCAGTAAATGAGCAAGAAGTAATTGGATAAAAATAATTGGATAAAAAGGGGTCCCAGTAAAACAGATGATGGCAACTCTAAAATACTTCTAAATAGCAAACTAGCATGATAGAGCTCAATCCCGGGAATTATGGCCACATACACAAAAATCCGTAAGGAATATCCAAGTTGTTGACCTTAATCCTATTTGACTTCTAATTGTGTGGGTCCTTGAGTAGGAACACCAAGAAATTCCACTTCCAATTAAGTAGATTTTATTATTATTATGGTACTGCTGACATGATCCAAATAATACATTTTTTCATGGTCCATTTGAATGATGTCAGAATTTTCATTCTGAAACCAAATTGCCATTGTATCTGCACTAGAGTTTGACAGGACCTTTCTTAGACTCTGTAGTTTGTCACTGTGTGCTACCTCCTTGTAAAAGAATGTAAAGATAACAGTTACTGGAGGCATTGTTCGTTGTGCAAATGTCTTGCTTTTCCAATTAACTTAAGTACACCCAGGTGTATAAGTAACCACTTCCTTCTTGGTGTCTGCTTAGTATGCTCCTACACAGCCAGCTTACAGTGTCAGGGTTATTCCATTTACAAATCACATTTTTCGTCATCGTACTAAAGGTCTATTGTTTTCCTTCTAAGAGTCTGTCTTGAATCCTGGCAGACTTCACCAGCTTTCCTTTCAGCCCAGCTACCTAAAACAGCCCAAATCTATAAAAGAATTTTTCTGTGACTTCTCCAGACAGGTCTGAGATGATTCTCCGATGTCATTTCAGCTTGTGAATGTGTAAGTCAGTAATATGGTAAGTTGATTCTTCCAGAAGAAACAGACCAACAGTATCGATTCTTAAAGGATTTCCCCTGTAATCACTTGGTAGTGGGCTGCTAATTCTCTTACAAATCTTGAAATATGATATTAAGTAAAAGAGTTCAATCCTTTTCAAAGCAATCAGTTGTCTAGGCCAGCATTACCCATTTGCTAGGACCAAAGCAATTTTTGGCAGTATTAATAATGCTCAGGAACAACAGAACTGTCAGGAAAGAATAATTTGTGCAGGGAGCAGTGCTGCATTGGGACATGTGCACTGTGGAATTTCTGAAGGGCTGAAAATAATCACAGAACTCGTAGGCTTTTTGGTGAAATGCATAATGGATTTTGACCTCGCCTCATTAAACAGTGGTACATAATACATTATGTATAAAACCCACAACTCACACAATAAACATTTTACAACGGGTTAAAAATGGAACAGAGGAGAACAGGAATCAAAAGAATGCTATCTTCTTGTTAAATTACATGCTTCTGGAAATCATTCCAGTTGGAATTAATTTGACCAAATGCGTATGTCTAAAACATGTAGGTATAAACATGTAAAAAAGCCATCCCAGGCTCTTTTTATTTCTCTTTTTATGGAGAGAAGTTGAACACATTTAAAATGCGGCTCATTGGATGTCTAAAGCATACATCTAAAATAAGTAAGATAAATAATTCCCAGCAGGGGTAGCTTTATCTCTGTTGTCCAAAAAGGGAGTCCAGGTTGACCAGCTCAGATACTGAAGGCTAAATTTTTGGTATCTAACATTGTGAGATGAATGACAACCTCAGAGACTGCCATGATGAGCCTGACATAAAAACGTGAAGATCTGAGAGTTAATTTACTTTATCAAATGGTGTTTCTACTGTGAAATTTACCTTGAAGATGTTGTGGACAGCAACACAAGGAACGGGCAAAGTTTACGTGCCACAGCTAGAGATGTGTTGCCAAAGGCTCAGCTAACGTCATGAGACTGTGCAGTTTCTGAAGAACAGTCCATTTTCCCACAGCCCTATTGAAATGACCTTTTAAGTGTTCTTAGAAATGGACTTTTTGTCTCCTCTTCAAAAAAAAAAAAAGGGATCTGTCTTGTGAAGGGGGCTTCTATTATTACAGAAATTTCTGTAGCTGTTGCCTATCTCATTTCTTGTCATGCTGACACTGAGCAAAAATGTGTGGTGAAGGAAACAGAAGGAAATTCAGATGATACTGTATGTTAGGTTATTAGATAGTTGAACTATACCCGAGCAAGAACTGCATGGGTTATTTCTCAAAGTTTATCTTTTGGTGTTGCCAGATAACAGTTGCTGAATCCTATCCCGTAAATTACAGTGTTCAGGAGAAATCTGCGTGGACGTAAGGGTAAAGGTTTTTCTAAGCATTTTGTGAAGCCGTTGTATGTATAAGTGTCCCAATTTGTCTTACTTGGCAGAGCATGGTAAAGTAGGTTTAAGATAAAGGGCAACTTCTGTGTGAGTGATATGGTTGTTATACAATGATCAGCAGGAAAACACCAAAAAGATAGTAGCAATTCATATATAAACGGTGTTCTCTAGTCAGTACTAGGTGCTTGAGTAATACATGGAACTGAAAAATATAATCTGATAGTTTTAAGCATCGTTCATGTGGTGAATATTAAGTACCATCTTGTAAATCTACAATGTTTTGCAGTAACGTTAAGCCAAGTTATTTCAGAATCTAAGATTCTCCACTAATAAATCATTATTCTCTTTTCAGTATTTTCAGCAGATGAAAAGATTTGTATACACAGTATCATGAGCAACTGAGACTGATAGCAGCAGCAAATTTATTAGAATATTTTCCCATAATGACTTTAGCACAGTTACATGGTGAACTGCTGATGATCAAGTCTCATTTAATATAAACAAACAAATTAAAAGTTTTTGAATGGAACTGCAGAAATAAGATGAATACTGCGTACATACATAGAGATAATGCATGAACTTCTGTTCAATTGTAAACTTATATTGTGTTCTCTGTCTTGTAGTTTGGTAGGAAACTACAGGAACAAAAAATGACATATTTCTAAAGATGAGGGTTAGAACTGAGAGCCACAAGCTTGTTACAGACACAGGATGGCTCTGCAGGAGACTTGAAAAGAGCTTCTTTAACGACTTGGAGTAATTCAGCAGCTGGGCAAGGATGTAATTTAATCACGTTTTGAAAGTTGTGTGTGCAGAGCACAGTGATCTCATTCCCAGGAGTAAATTCAGAATTGAGAGGAGACCTTGTGTGAAACCTGTCTGAAGGCACTCTCATTTGGGAACATTATATTGTAGTTTTCGGAGGTAAGATGCCTGTGGATATACCTAGCTCATAGGAATTACTTGAACTTCCAATACCTGTTTTATTTTTGACATCCATGATTGGGGTTGGTTTTTGTTTTATATCAGTGGAAATGAGGCAGATGTTGCCCAGTTGTTCTAGATAAGCAGCTTCAACTGCTGAGATTTTATTCTCTTGGCTGAAACTGTAAGCTTTAATGAATGGTTTGAATTGTTGGTGGTCTCCGTGCTGTAAAGGTGAAAGTTTGTGAATATCCTCATGTTTTAAGGAAGTGTGATCTGGTAAGATTTCTTTAAATTCAAAGAATGCTTCTTTAAGAACTATAATATAAAGTGAAGGAAGTTGTTTAAACACAGCAGGTAATGCTTTTATTGCTAATGTATCTTTAAATATGACTAGCTGATAAGTTGAGAAATCATTATTTCCTTTACATTATTAAGAACCATTTCATTTCTTTATGTACAGATTCTGAAGCTTGACTTATTTTGGCATTCCAGTGATACACCATTAAGTTTTGAAACACAAAGAATGCATTTTATTACTGAATTGAGGAAAGACTATGTAGAATTGTTTTTAAACCTTGGCTTACAAGGTGCCATTACCACTTTTAACTGTTTTTACAGCAAAATAATACTGTTCTGTGAGACACAGGTATGACACGATCCTATGAAATATTTTGCGATGGGAGAATATGACAAATGGGAGGAAAATGTTGCCTTTCTATATAGGATAAAATCAGTTTAAGCCTCCTGAAAATGGCAATTGGTGCAGTTCATATATTAAAACATTACATAGTGTGTATCAAAAAATAAGATGCAAGTATAATCTGAATGGGACATGATGAAAATGCTTTCCAGGTAAAACTTTATAAGAGTTTGTAGTTTCAAGTAATTTGTTATTACAATTATATCTTCATGTTTTCCTTGGGGTTTTATATAAATATTTTTAATTTAACTCAAACAACTAAGCAGTCCTTTTTTTTTTTTCTTACATAGCAGATGGTACGTGAACAATACACTACAACAACACCAGGCACCAGCCTAGAGAGGCCGAAGAATGAATATGTCTACAAAATTGGAATTTATGGCTGGAGAAAGCGTTGCCTCTACCTGTTTGTTCTCCTCCTGCTTATCATCCTAGTTGTGAATTTTTCCTTGACAATTTGGATTCTTAAAGTGATGTGGTTTTCTCCAGTAAGTGTCCTCTTTAATTTTCCATTCTTCCCTGCCTCACTACTTCATTTATTTCGTATGTACATCAGCTTCTCTTTATGTAATAGATGGTTCTTTTTTCTTTCTTCTCAACTATAATTTGTACTGAAGGTGTATAAGAAATATCTATCTTTGAACATACTTACTGATCTGTAATTCCTGTATTGGTAATAGTCTTTAAAATACCTAATATTGAAGTGAATTCCAGCCATTCTAAGACAATGTCTTTTACTGTTGTCTCATAGTCTCTCTTTAGTTTATATTTTATAATTGTGTTTGCTGTAATTTTCTCTCATACAGAATTCCTTAGTGTTAAAATATTGCTGACGGTTGCTAGTTTTTCTTAGCTTTCTTCTCCTGTTTATCAGCATCTAAAATGTAGCAATTTATTTGCCCAATTAATTATAGCTCAGAGGTAATTATTACTGCTTTGTGCTTGAGGCTAAGCAGCTATATTTAATAACTTTCCACTGTCATATATATTTTAATATTTATAATGTAATTTTGCATGTAGTAGGTTAAAAGGTAACTTTCAAAAGTCTGCAAGATGTGGCTTTAGTCAGAATGCAATGAAATGCATCTGTGAATATTGAAGCTAAGCTAATTTGTTCCTAACATGCAGTCGTGATACATGGATGATTTGAATAGCCTTGTTACAAGAAAAACAATAATAGTAAATTCCTACAGCCCTGCCCCTGCTACTGAAGAACGTGCTATATTCAAGTTCCCATTGCCTACTGTTATTATGCCCCTGTCACTAAATGAAGGGCATTTTGTCTTCATAGAAGGATTTCTATAGTCTACTTTCTCGTACTATAAAGTAGGTTAATTCCAAGTGCTACATACTAATATAGTTACTACTGCTTCAACTCCCAAAAGTTTCTTCCTCCACATACATTCTTTTCAGCACTGTGACTGTCATACAGATTACAGTGAAGAACAGCTTAGATCACATATAATTTTTCTGTTACGCAGTTCACATGGAAGATACGCACTTAGTTACTGCACATCATGAATCACAGAGAACACGATTGTTAAATTTTTTTTCTGTGTGGCTCAGTTTTATGTTTTTTAAGGAGTTTTAAAATTTTTCTGTTGATTTGCTTTCGCTATATGAAACTGGATATTTCTTCTCCAGTATCAGTCAGGACTAAATAAATAGCATCAGAAACTCTACTTCTAGAAACTCCTATCTCCTACTAGTTCTCTCTGAGGAAGACACCAAACACCTGAGGCACAGTGTCCTTCTGTCTTGGCAACAAGAGCGGTAGAATAACAGCTCAAGTCATGCAGGCTTACATTCTTTCACAGGGTGGACTGTGAATGCCACGGTTATAAGGGTTTTCCTAATTCTCCGTTAAAGAATCTGTATTGCTGACTTACCTGGTTAAATAGTGACTTAACTGTATTGCCATCATTCATTTGGGATAATTTTAGAGAAATACCTATATTGCAGCTAAGTATCAACTGTAAGAACATTTGTGCAAAGTACACGTATATGTCACAATCTTCAACAAAAGTATGTGTGAGGTCATTAAGAACAGAGAACTTTTTTTGCTGGGTATTGTTTTAATAGAGTGTATCTGTCAAGACAAGTAGTAACTCAGAAGATGCCAGAAATATTATCCAGAGAAGCACTGCTAGCCTCTAAGAAAACTCTAAGAAAGAGTGCAGGGGTTAACTGCATGCTCAAAGTCTGGGAGTATGTTTGAAGCATCACGGTCCTTTCCTGTGTCTAAGGATGTACTGTTTGTAAAGAAGGAGGGTAACAGTCATAGAAATTACCAACACCAGCATCAAAGCCTTTGACTGATGGAATTAAGCATCCAAGGTTTTGGTTAGTGTTTGAAAAAGTGAGGTAACAATATGTTCTCAGAAATAGATTTTTAGGGTTCTTGAGTTCCAAGCTTGGCAAGTATTTGCTTTTTAGGAAATCAGTTGATTCGCATATATCCTACTTATCCAATTAAACATACCCATTATTGGGAAGAGTTTAAAAGTAATTGTGAAATATTATCCTATACAGTCATCAGTTAGTTGGCAAATATTAGTCTATCAGCTGTGATGATACTTTTTGTATGTATAAATTAGGTGTTCTAGTTAGATTATGTAGAGATTAGCCTACTTAGTATGTTTAATAATAGATACTGTATTTTTAGCTAATATTTCAAAATTATTCTGTCCTAGTTTTAAGAAAGTACATTAAAATATTATCCCTGTTAACAATATTAGAATATTAATAGCTAATAAAAGAGTAACAACTGTTTCTCTGTAAAATAGTATAATAAACAAGTTGTATTCTTTCTAAGGTTGATAAATATATTTAGAAAAAACATAAACATTTTTAAAGGTATTTTTGTTGTACAGTTCTGAAAAGAGTATGCTCAAAGAAGACTTCAAACATAACATGATTGTAGTATATAATTTTATTGGGAAACCAGTTTTACAGTATAGTGCATAGGGTTGTTGGTGCTTTAGCGATTGATTGGCATAGGTCTATAGCACAGGCCTTGATGAGCCCACTCAAAGTTGACAAAATTTTTATTTGGACCTCAAAGTTTATTTTATAGGATGAATTTTTTTCTTTTTCTGTAAAGCATCCTTAAATCTTTCATTAAATAATAACTTGCAGTATACAAAAATCATATGCTACGTGTATCCATAGACCCAATTAAAATAATAATGAAACGGAGCTTCATCAAGCTCTGGCATAGAATTAGTCCACACACACATCTTCTGTCTCAACCCCAAAAAACAGACAAGTGTGATAAACACTAGCAAACAAGCTGAGCTGACAAAGGAGAACGTGAAACAGACATGGACATGCTGCAAGATGAATAGATTTTAATCTCCTTGTAGAAATCTGGAAGGATGACGAAAGGCGGAGACTTTTATAAACTCCATTGTTTGAGGCCTTCAGCATTAAATGAACATGACTTAACTGAACAGAATTTCATTTATTTTCATAAAATCTAGACTAAAAGGGAACAACTGGAACAGACAATATATTCCTTTTCTCCTACTGCCCCAATACATAACATATGAGTGTCCCCAAGTTGTGCAGATTGATTCGCAGGTATCGGATATGCCTTGATCTTTTTTCCTTTTTCTCTCCTGGAGTTTGGGGAGACAGTGTCTCAAGTTTTTCCTGTGCCAGGCTTCCTGTGTTAGGAAAGCCAAACTTTAGTTACGGATTATAAAGGTAACAAGATGTACTGCTTCCATGGGTACAGAGAGAACTGTCTGATTCTCTTGCAAAGTCGCCCTCGGCCACGTTTGAAAGGTTATGGAAACTGGGGAGATCCTCAGTGATTGGGGGGACGCAAGTTTTGCACTTATTAAAAAAAGAGGCCAAAGGGACAGTCTGGTGAATTATGGGCTGCTCAGCCTCACTTCAGTCCCTGGGAAAATGATGGAACAGGTCCTCTTGGAAGACATTTGAAGGTCCATGAAAGAGAATAAGGTAATGGGGAACAGTCAGCATGGATTTACCAAGAGTGAATGATGCCTGACCAACGTGATTACCTTCTGTGATAAAATGTCTGGATTTATAGGAAATGGGAGGGCACAAGATGTCATTTACCATGACTTTAGCAAGGCTTTTGACAGTCTCCCAAAATATTTTTGTACTCTGGTTAGGACATTACAGCCACAAAGGGTGGACAGCCAGACAAGGAAAAACAAAAAGTGGCTGGATGGTGAGGTTCAGAAGGTAGTTATTAATGTGGTGTACTCTACATGGAGGCTGGTAATAAGTGTTGAAGGGGTCTGTCCTGGGACTGCTCCTTTTTACCAACTTTATCAATGACTTTAAAGAGGTGGCAGGAAGGTTGCTCGTTAAGTTTGGAGATTATACCAATTTGGGTATACCATTCAATACTTCGAAGGCTTGGGCTGGCGTTTAGAGGAGCCTAGTGGGGCTGGAGGAATGGTGCAGCCATATGAAATGCAAGAAGGACAAATGGAAGTCCTGCTCCTGGAAGGGAAGAGCTCCTGACCCCAGCACAGGCTGGCATTGCCTGGCTGGGAGCAGCTCTGTGGAGAAGGCCCTAGGGGTTGGTGAGCAGCAAGCTGGGCATGAGACACCAGTGACCTTAGCAGCAACGAAGGCCAACAGCATCCTGGGCTGTGTGAACAAAGGCAGAAACCACAGGAAGTTATTATCTCCCTTTACACAGCACTCATGAGACACGCATATAATAACAACCTCCAGTTTTGAGCCTCCCAAGAGAAGAGAGATGCTGACAAACTTTAGTATAATTTTTCAGAAGTTTTATCTTGTGGTTGGCCATCAGATGCTGCCAAGACAGAATCTCTTTTTTTCTATAAATAATATTACAGTGGTGTAATATTCATTCTTAATCTTTCTTATGCCTCTGACAGAGAAGAGAAATGCTTCACAGAATTGTTTTTCCTCTTTTACCTTGTTGTCTTAATTGATAAAAATGTGTAATTTTAAAATGGTCCACTGACTTTTAGCTTATAACGTTTCAATTTCAAGGCCATCAGTTATACTAGACTAGAAGCTATCATATGAGGTCGAAATTCATCCTTCTAGACACTATCAGATCCTAAAATATTTAACTAGAAAGATAGTGAATATATTGAATGCAAGAATACTCATTGTTCTTTTCCAAATCCTTATTGTGGTATAGACTATGGAATTAGGCATTTCTCAGTCTTTCTAATTGAGACTGTTTTGATTTCTGTGGAATAACTAATTTTTTATTGGGCTGAAGATAACACATGCTTTACCTGTCAGATGGTTACAGCACTCACCTTGGAGACAGAAGCTTCTGTTGTAGCTTCTGTTTCAATTAATATTTAATGAATGTATATGAAGTCGAACGAACTACAAAAAGAGAGAGTAAAAGATTCCCAACATCAAGTGAATGATAATCTGTTGGTTAGAGCATGGATCTCTTTGAGAAGATACGAGATCAGATTTTCCCAGGGAAAGAAGGAATTTTAATCCGGGATTGCAGTTGAGTTGCCTCTTCACGTGGCCACTCTTTATCCTTGTAGACTTTATTTGTAAGATGGTCACTTAGGAAATTTTGATTGCGTTCCTGTCCAGTGCTGATCAGATAATTCAACTGCAAGAATAGTAGTATGCCTAGATCTGTTGGACAAGTGAGGAGGATTTTTGAGGATCTAGATTTTGGAATTAGATTCTTAAATTATCTTCCATACTAATTGCCCAACATACAAATTCCATATTAACATGACTGCGGAAGGCTGCATGACTGCAAACCAATTTGGAAAAGCTGGACAGTGTTCAGCCAATCTGTATAACATGTTTTATACAACATGAAGCATCTGAAAGCTTTATAGAGATTAGTTGCTCGGTAGAAGGCATTAACGAGGTATTTGGCTTCTTGGTTCGTTACATAACTGATACGATTTCACATCTATAATGCTTTGCTTGCATTGCTGAGGGCTAGTGATTTGAGGGCTTTGTTGGGGTTTTTCTGAACTTTTACTTTTCCATCATATCTATATTCCTTAGAGAAAACTGAGTTCATGAGACTTGTTTCACATTTTTCCTGAATATAACAGGCTTTAGCTGTTCTATCCTGCTGTCATGTAGAGAATTAGTACTCATATCCTCACAACTTCACCCATAATAATGGTCTGTTGTGTCTACACTATAATCCTTGAAGACTTGGACCAAAACTTATAGGTCCAAAGCTAATAGGCCGGTATTGAATTTCATAGATTGTCATGGTGGTACTCTGAAACTCGTGTGTGAAAAGTCCACCTGATCACATGACTGCCACTTCTGGTGCAACAGGAAATGTTGTTCAGAAACCCCACTTTAATTCAGTTATGGTATCATTCAGGTTATGCTACATTATCATAACACCAAGAACAGTTGTGTGCCCAAGATTATTCCTAACTTTTTTTAGCCTCTGATGGAGAAACCCTTGTTTCCATGGGGTTTCATGGATACCACAGCTATCACAATCTCCTGGAATAAAAAAGGTCAAGGCAATTGTCATGTTTCATGTTGATAAGGCCAGACGACCACGAAACAGCAGTGTTTCCCAGGATAACTATCTGCTTTTCCCGAGTTTGGAGTTTGGCATGAAGGTTTTACTCTGACAAAAAATTTTAAGCACAGTGTGAGTAAGAGGCAGGTAGGACTTTACAGTTTTAAATGCACTGCCGGTCAAGATGCACTGTCACTCAAACGTGATTCAGATCTGCGCTCAATCCCATGTTTCCTGCCATCCGTGTTAAACCTTACCTGGGTCTGAGTCACTAACAAGAGGAAAGTCAAACCCTGATACTCAGCCTTAGAAGAACCTGTGGATCCCCTTAGCATGACAGAGATGAACTTAGTATATGGAGGGCCAAGCACACAATGTCTGGTCCATCAATACGTGTTCTAAGCGTGGTTCTTCCTAAGACCAGGACAAATGTTTCACCTTCTCTTGTGCCTGCACTTCAGCTGGACATAAATACATAGTCAATGAAAATTGGGAAGGTCTCTGCTCATTTAGGCTAGAGAGTGGTCTTTACTTCCAGTTTCTCTTTTATGCACAGGTATTTCTGGCACTGGAATAAATAGGACAATTGCTACAGTTGGACAAATACATATTCACAGGTATTTTCTTCTTTTGGCTTACTTTAATTAGTGAGTGGTCTACCCCAACATAAAAGTTCCCAGAAACTTTTATGACAGACATCATCTATGACTGCTAATCTTCTTGGGTTCTCATGAGCAGTTAATAACTAATATACACAAAATATTAAAAAATATTTTGTATTGCTTTCCAAAGTTTTCTGTAAGACAATGCCAATTCATTTGTATTTAATTGTATAAGAGAATGTTGAAAAGCTAACTATTTGTAACTACAAATAGTAACTACAAGCTAACTACAACCAACAACTATATACACACATTAGTTGGCTGATAATTATACCAGTCTAGATCTATAAGTATTATATGCATTTTATAAACAAATACTTACATAAACAACTATGTAAGCACTTGAAAAATTCAGGCACCGAAGATGTAGGGGCTTAGTTAAGAAACTATGAAAAATAGGAAACTAGGAATGTGATGAGTTAAGAAAGCAAAATTTTAACTGAAAATCAAGTAATACTTTCTGACAGTGAGACTTAGTAGACTGTGTAATAGCATGCCTTATTAAATTGGAGATGCCCAGTCATTTGGAACATCTAAAACCAGACTAGACGGCAATGAAAATGTACGGTAAAGAACAGTCATTCACGGCAAGAGTTCTCCTTCACTGCAAAGACATACACTAATGAACTTGTACAGCCTTTCCATGCGTTTTATCATTAACAGTGTATGCTCCGTAGAATTAGTCGCCATTTTGAGGATGTTCCATTTTTAAATACTCACATGAAATAAAATATTTATTTAATTATTCGCATATTCTCATTCTAAATTTTACTGAAATATTTTCATGTCAGAACACCAATATTCCATAGTTTCTGCTCTGAATAATCCTGAAAACCTGTATTTTCTGTTTCTCCATTAATTTGAAAATAATTTGCCTTCAACCAGGCCACAATTACTCCCATTGTCTCTATCAGACAGTGAATATTTAAATATTTTACGCAAAGAATAGTAGCTGAAAAGAAAGATATTGAGGTACTTACTGCGGAAAATCTGTTATGAAAGTCAGGCTTCTCAGTAGTGTGATATATATGTACATATATATAATGTATTTTATTAAAGCATTTGATTAATCTGTACTATACAATGAATAAAATCATGTGTATGTAAAAGAGCACTTGTTTAAATGAAACAAAAATCTGAGTTTACTGTTGTTGGAATAATTTATATTGATAAAGATTTTTTAAAAATCTTGAGTGCTGTGAGATTATAGTGTATACGCAAGTTTAAGAACTGTGGACAGATGAGCTCATAAGGGCTTGAGCGCAACTCCTGATTCTGCTTTGCTAGTTTTAAGTTGTATGGGGAAACTTAAATGAAGCTGCTCTCGGCAAACCTTCTGCCAAAGGAAAACCAGATGTTCTGGTCTCATGATCTGACTACCACCTTCTTTTCTGAGCCCTGACACAACCAGTAGCTTTTTAACATTCAGCTGCACATTTTTGTGGGCTTCTGGCATGTATTTTTGCTCCCAGGAGCAAGGAGAGCTGTTGTAATGTAGGAAATAGGAATGATGAATGATAGACCTGGTGAAATCTACAATTTGTGTAGCCCAAGAGTAACCTGAAAAAGTCTCTATCCATGAAACTTAGCCTGTTTTTTCTAGTGCTATCACCTGACTTCATAAAAGAGGTTAAATCTCCCTAAAGACTTTTTATATCTCTTTAGATCATCATATACTCAACAACACTATTACTGAGATTCACATACTCGGTGAAAATTTACTGTAGCATTTCTTAGAATAACATGAGTTGATACAGAATGGTTGAGGTTGAGGACACTGATGAAAAGAAATAGCATTTCCAAAATGTGGGACCCAGGAACTTCCCTATGCCTGGATCCAAGTGGACACCCTGATGGCATCTTGCCTGCCTGTGAGCTCCACCCCTAACCCCAGGTGCTTACAGGATTGATGCCTGCAGGCTCTCAACTGCTCAAAATCCACTTTCCCAAAGGGGTGCTGACACGGGTGATGGGGGACACACTGTGGTGTGCACCTGCTGCGCAATTCAGTACCCAGTATTCAAGCCCAGCTTACTGAAATAACCACCAGGTGGAGAAATTTAACAACTTGGGTTTAATTCCCGTTTCTGTGCTACATATACAAATAATTGCATATACATTCATGTATGAAATCCAGCCATCTGATCAGAAGCGTTCACTGTGCAGAGTTCTTCAACTGACATTTTTCCACGTGGGGCTCTTGGGATGTGTCGGTTTTGAGACTGATGCTAAAATGACCTGAGCCTGACGAGCTCCATAGAAGTCAGTGAGACAGAAAAGTAACCCCTGTAAGACATACGTTGTTTATATTGTTTGTGTGTCATGTTCCAGTTCATGTATTATCTGTTGTGTTAGTACTTACAGCTAATAAATGCCTTCTGTGTTTCTGCAATGTCTGGCACAACAGGGCTTCCATCCAGATTGGGACAAGAAGGGACCTGGGGGTGCTGGTCTACAGCCATCTCAATATGAGCCAGCAGTGTGCCCAGGTGGCCAAGAAGGCCAACAGCATCCTGGCTTGCATCAGGAATAGTGTGGCCAGCAGGAGCAGGGAAGTGATGATTCCCCTGTATTCAGCACTGGTGAGGCCCCCCCTCAAATACTGTGTTCGGTTTTGGGCCCCTCACTACAATGAAGACCTTGAGGTGCTGGAGGGTGTCCAGAGAAGGGCAATGAAGCTGGTGAGGGGTCTGGAGAACAAGTCTTATGAGGAGTGGCTGAGGGAACTGGGGTTGTTCAGCCTGGAGAAGAGGAGGCTGAGGGGAGACCTTATCACCCTCTCCAGCTGCTTGAAAGGAGGTTGTAGAGAGGTGGGGGTCAGTCTCTTCTCCCAAGTAACAAGCAATAGGGCAAGAGGAAACCACCTCAAGTTGTACCGGGGGAGGTTTAGATTGGTTGTTAGGAAAAACTTCTTCCCCGAAAGAGTTGTCAAGAATTGGAACAGGCTGTCCAGGGAAGTGGTGGAATCACCATCCCTGGAGATGTTTAAAAGACGAGTAAACATGGTGCTGAGGGACATGGTTTAGTGGTGGTTTTGGCAGTGTTAGGTTGATGGTTGGACTCGGAAGATCTTAAAGGTGCCTTCCAACCTAGGGGATTCTATGATTCTAAGATTAGGAAAGGACAATAAATATTATAAATATTATGTAACAAGGAGTTTCCCATGGAACAGATTCAACCTTTGATAAGGTTAATCCAAGCCTAAAAGTCCATTCTCCTAAAACGTAGAGATCTGGCTGCCAGACAGTTTCAGGAGTACTGATTATATTATACCTTTGGAGTTCAGTTGTTTTATTGATTCTCTCTTATCCCACACTGAAACTGTGTTTCCGTATAAGCTTTTCCTAGAGCACCAGTACGTAGAAGACAAGTAGAGTCAGAAAGGAATGTGTCGTTTTTCAGAAGAATCGTGCAATAAATAGCCTATGGCTAAGCTGTACACCATTTTTGTTTTCCGTGGTGTGAACTAACAAGAAATGGAATGGTTTCTATGATCTTTTACAGGTTTTTGAAGACTTTCAGATATGTAATAAAGATCTTACTCATAGCCTTACTACTGTTTTTACAAATCCCCGAGCCTGTGAATTCTAGAAGCACGTGACCAATCCTACGATTTCTTCCATTCCTTTTTATCTAGCATATGTTTTCCCATTGTTAGTCCTTCACTTTAAGAAACCTACCTGCCCTGGCCACAGAAGTAAATGGAAAATCCTTATGTTCTTGGTTCCTCAAAGCCCTTCCACAGTTCTGTATCAGGTCTTCACACATTTACTTCCTTAATGACCCAAACTCTCCATCACCTGTTTTGTCTATTTGGCTTTCGCTCTAATAGTTGTACTTCTCCCTTTTTAGTAAGCATCCAGGTGACATCTCCATCTATATTCTATGCACATCTTACAGTGGGCTTATACATTTTAAAGTATTTATTTTTTGGCTTTTAAATTTTTTTCCAGTTAGAAGCCTTGTCTGTGCCTTAATGTCTGCTCAGACAAAACCATTATGAGAATTCATATTTCACCGTACTTAAATTGCCTAATAGAGAGCTGTACTGACTTCTTACTAAACTTTCTCAAATATAGATTTCTGTATACATAAAGTTGGGGGGAAAGGTAATTTAATTAAGTGTAATAATAAATAAGATACAATGAAAATGTAGTTTAATTAAAAACTCTCATTACTTGTGCTGGGAAATACATGAATTGCCCTAAAACTTTCTCTTAACTTTTTATGTTGAAATATTTATTTCCTGAGTGTGGAACAGTTTTGTTTTTTCAAAATTTTCTTCTTTCATCTTTAATCAAAGAAGAAAGTGTACTGTCATTGAAAATGTGTGATCAGGTCCTACCTGTGGATTGGAAATTGTCAAAAATTCTAAATGTAACTTAACAGGAATTGCAAAAGCTCTCACCCTTTTCAACTTTATATTTCATTTCTTTGTCATTGCTGTTACATTTTAGGTATATTGTATAAGTATTTTATACAAATACATGTTAAGCTATTATTTTATTGATGCATAGCATATATTTATGCCATTAGTTTAAAGACTATTATTGTCAGAGCTAGAGTAGAGCCTGCTGTGATGCACTATAAGGAAGATTGAAAATATTTGTTTTCCGTTTTGCTCAAGAGCTGCAAAATGCACTTATCAATAATGTCGTTAGAGAAGCATCATAGTAGGCGATTATATTTTTATGTGCAAAATCTCTGTGGTCACTATAAATTTTTGTACAATGAATAAAAAAATAGTCGTGATGGCATTTAGCAAAGGTAACCAAAACTCAGCTCTTAAACTTTACTTAATCACTAATGCTAAGATAAGGGGAAGGCTGAGTAATTCAGAGTGAGGTTGGGCTGTTATTGGAGATGATCTGTTTTTCGTTTCAATATACTCCAGTGGTTGCTATTTAATATGGTATCATCTTTTTAAAATAAATTTGCAAGATAGCTGCAAGACAGAACATAAGGTAAAATATTTAAGTCATTCTTTCACACAGAGCTGGAGACTTCCTCAGCAGTGCTTTGTGAGGGATGCAGCATCTCTTTGTCCTTTTTTCATCTCACATTTTCATCATCTTGACTATTTAGACAGCAAATTCTGTCAGGGAGGAGATGCTTGTCACTGTGCGCATAGACGAGGCATATAGTACTTAGACCATAAGATGAAACATTCCCTGGTGCAAATGATAGGATTTATAATATTGAAACAATACATAGTCTGTGTAATCATATACACCATGCAAATATCCCTGCTTCCTCGGAGTAATTCAAGAAATAAACATTATGCACTGTTGTTCAGCAGAAAATCCTTTTGTCAACCGTTGCAAATCAAAGGAAGAGATTTAATTCAATTTCTTTAGCTAAGTTGCATGATTATAAACGTTAATATAATAAAATTAATTAGTCAACTTATAAAAATCCAATTCCTGAATAAATATATGTAACAATGGGAGTAGCACTCTATTTTTCTAATCTTGAGTAAATCGGTTACAGAAGGTGTAATGCCAGATGTAATGGTATTTTTATTAGCAGAGTATTATCCAGCTTTGAAATGTCTGTGCAGCACAGAACCAGAGGCAGAATTTGGTCCTTGCTGAACAAGGAAAGGAAACTGGAACTGAAGCTGTTTTGAGAAGCTATTTTTTCCTTTTGAGTAATACCTGTTGTAATTAATGTCTGTCTGTATTTAAGAAAGTCTGTTATTCCATATGTCAGAACAAAGAGGACCTGAAAATATCTTGAAGTTACGCATTTTAAATATGGATCCTGTTTTATGAAAGAAATCTCATCAAAACTAAGCAAACATCAGTGGTATGATGAATTTGCATCTTTCATAGCCATGTCCTTACAACCTTGCTGAGTTCAAAGTGGCCATCTACTATTCTAGATCATGGAATATTACCTGCCCACTTCCTAGCCATATCCGCAAATGGTGTTTTAGTCCGTATCCAGCCCTAAGCCAGGTGAGACTGACTTCTATACCAGGAGTGCTTGCTGTTGCTAAGGGCTCCGATTTGACCAATGTCTTTGACAGAAGAGACTCCACTGTCATCTAAGACGAGGAGTCGGATAACCTTCTCTCTCTGAGCCCAGGAAATACGAGTCCTTGCAACAGAAAATGAGATGAGGCATCAGTAATGTTATTATACCAAGCACGTACTTAGCTCCAAAATAGATATTGTAAGTCAAACAGAGAGTTTCATCAGATTCATTACCAACCCTGTTTTGCTGATTGCTCTTTAACAATCTCTACCCACAGTCCTATTATCTCAATGAAACAGTACGCTCTTGTTTGCAAAGCAAGTTCTCTAAATAGTAATTGCTGCAAGATGTACCGCAGTGAAAGCTGGATCTATAAAGCCATTAATTGAACTAGCTTTGGGGCACAACAAATGATGTCTTGGTCTGAACTTGCCAAGGTCTTTCCCTGGGCTGGTGTAAAAGTAGGATGTAAGGATCGTATAAGTAAGAAAAGGTGTTACCTGAATGGAAATGGTGCATCCTATCTGCTCTGAAGTTAATGTCATTATGGGTTCCAATCAGCATCTACAAGTATGTATGGCTTTTTAATGTTTAGAAAATTTGAATGTTCGGGGAGCAGGTATTACAAATCAAACATCATTAAATCCTGAGACAGGAGCTACTTTAATGTGAATTGAGTGCATGTTAAAGTTAATGTTTGAATCAACTTAGCGATTTTATTGTTGTAACCATGCTAACGTATGGTATGCCAGTCTTTCCAGTATTTGATCTCTCCCCAAAAGAGCAAAATACACATCTTCCTGTGCTGCTATTAGCTGATAGAAAGACCAGATGTTTCATTTCCATTGTTTAGAGGAGTCTGAGGACTGGAATTGGCCTAGTGCTGCAAAGGTGCAGAAACAGTCATGATATGCTATAATAAGAAGAGTGGTTGATCCAATATAGTAAGCTCTGACATCTGTTTGGTAGGAAAATGCAGGTTACAGTTATTGATTGAATTTAGGTCACTAGAAATACTCATCGTAAACTGAGTGAATGTTCTTCATGGCTCATCCTCATTTCTAAGGGCCACGTGCCTACAGCAGCAAACCTTTACATTATTATATTGGCTTGGGAGATAAATCCCAAAATATATCACCTGATGCTGTTGTGACTCCATAAGCCATAGAGGGCATGAGGCTCAGCTGCCTGAAAGCAAGTCACTGTGAGTGCAAAAGCCCTAGCGCTACAGCTGCTTGCTTCCGCTCCTAGTAGTCCCACAGCCATACCACCAGACCCATCAGTATGACTTTTGGAACTTTTTGGTCCTGGTGAAGGACTCAGTCCTTCCATAGTCCTCTGAATTAAACTTAAGGACCTTTCCACAGCTTGTGAACATACTGTACTTCTCTACTGGCTTTGTAGAGAATGGAACTGCTGCTTCTTTTTTCAGAGGAAAAATATTTTACGTTTGTTGTGTCTAGAGTCTAAGAGAGTCTAACCTATCCAAGATGGTCTTCCCATCCAGATCCTCCACAGCACAATGAGTCTTAACTAGGATTCTAGTAGTGGTAGCTCTTTATTTCAGGTGGTTTGGAGTATCCCTATATAGGCAATTCACTGAATAGCTGTCAAATATCCTTTAGACCCCTATTTCTGAGTCAAAGAGCCTTTTGTTGGGCTTTTATGAGGCTTGAACCCACTCAGGGCTTGAATTTCTTGTAGAAGGCCTTGTCTCTGTTTCTACAAGCACTTAAACTCCTCAAGAGCATTCTCAAATGATGAAAAATGCTTCTGCTACAGTTGAAGACATCCTGTTACTCCAGCTAGAATATGCCTAGCGGTTTTGAAATGAAAACTGGTCACACCTTTGTGAACACTAATGCTAGATTGCATCTTTGGGGCATAAGGGTTTGGCAGCTGCCAGCAGTTCCCACGCCAGTCAACTCCCGGCAGCAACAGCAAAATCTGCTTATTGTCAACAGAGATACCATTTCATCCTCCTCTTCTATACAGCTCAGTCCCTGCCTCGCTGAGGGCTTTGCCTAATTAGAAAAAACAAGTCTCAGGGTTATATGCGCAAGAATGGGTTACATGTCAGGGCCAAGCATGCTCGAGTGTCAGCATCAGGGTAGCAAGAATCCAGACTTGCAATATATCCGCTATGTTTAATGAAGCTCCCCCCCCCCCAATCAATAGCTCATCATACAACAGCATCAAAATCCATGTCTAACTGATATTTGGACCCTTTCCTCAAGTCAATAGAAATATTTTTATTCGATGATTTTAATAGGAACAGAATCAAATATTTGAAACTGAAAGCATCAAGGTTATTCATCACCGAGGAAGTCACAATACTCAGTAAATAATAACTGGCTTCTCCTAAATGGTAATGTAAGAAGTAGAGTGTTTGTTGAGAGAACATTATGTGTAACTATTATACCCCTCCTTTTTATGGAACTTATCATCGGATCTCAGTGTGTTAGGGTGGTTGTTTATCCTAAATCCCACTCTTTTACGTTTCATGTAACTTCAATTTGCCAATTATAAAAGCAGGCTAACAGAATTTCTCCATCTCGCAGTACTGTGTAACTCAATATTTTTACATTCTTGAGATGCTTGAATAGAGTGGTACCAAGGAAATAATAATTATTTATAGTCACAATGGTAATACAAGTGAGGCTCATTATATGAAATACACATTTTTGTTGTTCTCATGCATGTTACAGAGGTTATCTGTTCATCATCACAGATAATCATTTATGAAGGTAGCCCAAGCCTAAATTTCCATATGTTTTTGCACTTCTTGAGTGGTCAATGAGAATAGATAAGAAGGCTCTTATTAAAATATGTGAGAATGTGAGTTTTGTATCAATGCTGAAATGAAATACCTGATGAAAAAAATAGGACGTACTTGAGAACATACTTATACAAAGTAATCCTGAGTGATATGACTGGATTTACTGAAAAATAAGAACTTATAGATAAGTTAAAGTGCTAAGTTTTGTCACATGGCATATTATTCTTGATGTCAAAGACATTCCTTTGTCTATATAGCACTTTTAGAATAATCATTGCTGAAAAATCTGAATGCATTAGAAAGAGTGTGCTGAGTAAATTGCATTATCTCTTTTTAAAACATCAATTACAGTCTTTTTGTCTCTACTTAAAATTTCTTCCTGGCAAAGCCAAAGGCAGGATAGAGATTGCCACCCAGGAGTTTGTTAATTTTCCCCAATCCGCTTTAGAGCAAGAATTAATTTCTGCTTCTTCCTCTTCCTTCTTAAATTTCAATGTCATTTTTGTACTTAACTCTATAATATACTATTTATTTAGTTACTTATATTCCAGGAAAAATGTAACTGTATTTAAACCTAATGGTTGATATAATCTACTTTCAGCTGATGAGAAAAGGCATGAGATCAGAGCTATAATGAGATCCTAAATTTAGTTAATTAAATGAGAGCTATTTATTAATAGTATTTCTTTAGAATATCCTGATATTTCATGTCATGTTTTTCAAAAGTGTTTGTCTTAAAACCTACGTCTTTTTATGGTGTTGGAGTGACCTCTGTTTTGTGTTACAGGTTAGAAAAAACTGTCCATAGTCTTCACTAGAAAAACATATTTCTAAGTCACTTAATGCCACCTAGGAATTGTGATTATGAAGGCCGTAGGGGGCTCATTGTAGGTATTATTTGACTTTTCCCTCATGAGATGTACTGGTACATACTAGGTACTTTTTAAAAGCTTTGCAATGGTCCAGAATTTAGAAGTTGTATCTGCTTCCACTAAGAAAAGTTAGTAGATTAGGTATTTCAAAGCAATAAAATATTTGACACTGGATAACGGATTCCACAAATAGCTATTCTAAAAGACTATTTCCTGAAATAAATCCTTGCTGAGAAGAAATTGCAGTTGTACTCTCCGGTGGAGTGAACTGCTGACATGAATATTTCTTACCTTACAGAATTTAAGGAAAACTTGTTTCTCTCTTTGCCTCTCTTCCAGCTTGTTAAAAGAAAATAGCTACAATTGTTCATTGAAGTCTGATTAGACATGTTATTTGACATCATATGTGTGTATGTATATATATAAAATACATATATAATCTCATTGGCGAGAACATACCACATTTGCAAACAATTATAGTCTCTTAAAGTTACAACTTTTTTCAGTGGTACACATAATTCATTGTATAAGCAGGTTATTGATATATCACCATTGGCCTGTCATGTATCTCTTCTCTGCTTACATGGAGAACAACCTGAAAAATATTTGGAGTGAAAATACTTCTTGGATTTATTGTTTATTATTTAGCCCTCGCACCTAATCCTTGAAGTTTGAGGCAGTTGAGTTGAAATATTATTGTGTCTGGCCAAACTGTAAGGCTGCAATTTTTTTGCCAAGTTTTTTCTCACTTTTTATGGCAGAGGGAGGAGTGAATCCTTTACAAATTAGCTAAATACTTGTGAAATACCTTGCAGCTGAAGCCTGCAAGTCCTCAGATGTACTTACTGAAGTAATTCCTCACTCATTTTTCACATTATTAATTCTATGATGATGATGAAAGAAAGTAAAAAGAATTAAATAAGATACGGGCTGGAAAGCACAACTGGGTTCAAATCAGGAGGGAGCGATTAAGAGAGAATAAGGAAGGTATGAAAACTGACAAATAGGTGACAGAGAGAAAGGAAGATGATAGTGAGAGATGGAGCCTTCACCTGTAATTAGAGGAGAAGTAAAATAAACTGAGGGATGAAAAATGATTTAACAAGAAAGACATAATTACTGAAAATGGAAGCAAATAAAAATCCCCCTTTATTTCTTCAATAGGCTTAAAAGTATTGCATTCCTTGTAAAATACATTACTGATAGAATAAATCTAGAGATGTTAACATAAGGTTTGTTTTATGTGAGTACTCATGTCTAAAAGTCTATTGTTCATGATGTTTTTAGAAGACAAATACAAAAGCTATTCCAGCACAGCCAATACAAATTCACTTCTCTTTAAGGACTGTAGTATCATACTTCTGCCTCAAAAAAAACCCCCAAAAACAAAGCAAACCCCCAACTTTAATAACCTTTTCTTGAAAGTTATAGCTTTTTAAAGAAAAATAGCCCTGGAAGAAATTAGGAATTCTTGAAATTTTAAATATGTTAGTATGGGTGTCTTTATCAATAGACTGGAGGCAGAAAGCTCTGGAAATCTTCAGTTTATGAAAAGAGCAAAAAATAAATACAGCAACAATAATAAAATGTGCATAATTCTCGCATCTTTTCCTCAGACTGGAATGGGACACCTGCGTGTTACAAAAGAAGGCCTTCGTCTGGAAGGGGAATCGGAATTCTTATTCCCTCTTTATGCCAAAGAAATCCATTCTCGAGTGGTAAGCAGATAATCTTTCAATAATTCTAAAATAAAATTAATGCACTTATGAACAGCTAAATTCAGGCAAAGTCCAGGCACCTGTCATTTAAATACATACATGTGTGTGTATGTATATGTGTGTGTATACACACATATTGTTGCATACTTTATAAGCATGATCATTATGTCAGTGTTCTGATACTATGTCAGAATTAACATTTTCTCTTAGACATGGGATAAGAAATAGCTCAAAAAAGAATTATAAAGACCATCGTATATAAGCCATGCTAAAATTTTAAGAGTGTGTATAAAGTTGTTAATTATTTTTACTATTATTTATTAATGCAGGCTTCTCTGTGAAACTGCTTGTTTTGTTTATTCATCCATTATGGAATAGTTTAAGTATCTCTAACCTTAATGGATTTTATTGGAAAAGTTATAGTTTCTCTAATTTAAAGTTCATTTTTTGTCACTTCTAGGACAATGATATTAGGTGTATGATGTTTTTATATATTTATCTATGTAAAGTCTACAAGACTAAATGGGAAGATTTAGGGTTGAATCTTGTTTACATAGACAGAATATTTTAGTATTATTATTGTGGTAAAAAGGAATAACATACCTGGTCGAAGAAAATATTTGTCAGGCAGATTAAAACAGCACTGAGAATGGGTATGGTATGAAAGATTTTTGTTGAAGTACTGGGTTTAGAGGCAGAAAGAGATTCTGAATTGGCTTTTAATTATCCAGGTGACTGAAACTTACTCAGGTGAATTTTTTGTACAGTGATACCTGTTTCTGGACAACAAAATGAATATTTTTCAGAACTATTGTCTGTAATATAAACTCTCATAAAATAAAGCCATGTTTTATGAACATTTTCATCAGCCTATGGGGCATTTCATTGAATAAAGTACTATTCAATGAGAGTAAAAGCCAAATATGAACCTTTCATTACCTCAAACATGTAATCATCCTCTCCAAGTCATTAGAAGAAATAGCCAGTTATGAGACTTTTCTGAAACTAGGGGAAGTGTTAGTATTTGTGTCACTGTAGCAAGAGAAAATGCAAATAAATTTATCAGAAAATGTGGTTGATGTAGGATTTGGGATGAGGTTGTTAAAATGCTAAATTACTAATATTTAAGCAATGCTGACATATTTTATGTCTATTAAGCCTTTCTTTTTCTCTGTGTCTGCAACAAGTATTTCCAATAGCAGAAACAGCTCTTAGATGGCGAAATTCCATTGCTGAATCTGTATTTCCATTTTGTTTGTTATGCTGTGTTCTTTTCTGCCTGATAGGCAGTGGGTAAACTATTTATGTCCTTAAATGAATTTCCCTTGAGGTTGTTTATCCAGTAAGGCATGGAACTTTTTAAGACCAGCATAGCTAATACTTAAAAACTTGCTCTGCCCCAAAAAAATCATTATGCAAGCTGCCATTCATGCTCTTTTAATATTCCTTCAGCTCTTATACGTTTAGTACAATATAGGAAGAAAGAGGTGTGGCAGCATCTACTATAAGCTCAGCTGTCTAATGACCCATCATGATCATTAGTAGCATGCATTAATTAAAGCCTTCAGGCTACTGCATGTCTTTGCCCCCTACGAACTGATAATTCAATAGAGGTTGTTTGTTTGTTTGCTTGCTTTTTAAAAGACTTGAACCCTCTAGAGGCTTAATTGCCTGTAGCTTGATCTCCTGAGTGCCATCTATGTATTCTTAGATCTATATATTCTCATAAGGTTGCTTATTTATTATGATTCCTTTTTCTAAGTTTGTCTGTTAGAGAATTGAGACACTCACAGCTATCACAGCAGCTTTCTCCCTTGCCTCAGTAGTGTTCTCCCTGCAGTCTCCTAACAGCTTTTCTTACCTAATGAGGTCTCCAAAGTGCTAAGAAAATACAAAGCAGAAAATCTACTTTCTGTGCATCATCTCCGGAGCCTATTAGCAGCTTATGCCTTCATTATGAGTCCAACTCAGAGTTGTGGGCAACGCTGTTGCATCTTAGCTAATACATATTCATGGCAAGATAAAAGACGAGCATTTACCAATACGTTACTGGATTTTGATTTGTTAACAACACACATGTGGAAGCTGCAGGTCTAGAATACAGTTTATTCGCACTTACATTTGATAATACACATTACTAACTTATTTTTTAAATCAACCAGTGACAGTCAAATAAGTGTAATAAAGATGCCCAGATCTGTGGGCCATTTAGCACATCTACTTAGATGTAATATATTTACCTGATCTTTGTTTACCTTCCTTTTCCACTTCATACCAACTTGTTACCATTAATGTTCATTATAACACACCGCTTACTTTTTTTGTAAATTTTGTGTTAATTCTGTTAGCTTTCACTTTTTTGTGACATAAGGTACTAAGTGAGATTCATTTGTTTTGCTTGCTTAATGACTTCTTTTGAGATAGCCTATCTCACTTTTCTAAGATAGCCTTTTTTTTTGAAAAAGCGTAAGTTGAACTCCAAACTGTGTATTGATTCTACACTGTTATTAGGTAAGAGTTTGTAGTAAAATTCTTTGCATAAAATGTGTTCAAAATTCTTAGGTTATCTCATACTCTAAGCATTAAATAAATTACAATGGGAACATGACTTGGGTTGGGAGTGATTTTCAGCGGTTAACTCTTCAAGGTTTGAATCTAGAAAAAGTACCAGTATGTGAAAGAGACTGATCTTCAACAATATTCCAGTAGTTAGAAACTCATTTATCTAGGAGTGAGTATCCCCTCTAAGGTCACAAGCAGGCAGCTTGCTAATTCCCTCTTCATATCACGTGTTTCCTGATACTTTGGCAACTGAGATCTGCTTAGGCACTCTTGTCGGTTACTAGGTTCCTGTCCTTTAGATATAAAACGTGCTTTAGTATGCAAATTGTCTCTACTGCAAAAAAACTTCCTACTCTGTTTTTAAGTCTATGGGTGTGGCTACAATTTGATGATCCAAATGAGTGTGATCAGACTTTTTGTGCCCAGATAATTTTCTGCTACTTAAAAAAACAAAAGTACAAAGAGTGGCCAGTATGATCTCCCTGAAAATCAGCTGCATTTAAACACAATTCAGGTGGTAAATTGAAGAAAAACATATGAAGAACATACGCAATGCCCTCCTCACAAAGTTTTAGGAGACTTCCAAATGACCCCTGCCAGGTCTCTTGCCATGAGCCTGCTTCGTTACTGTCTGTGTATCTAGTCTGGTGGAGCACAGTGGGCCGCTAGGGCTTTCAAAACAGTTACTCATCTGTTCTTCAAGACAAGGAGAAGCTTATGAAGGCTCCAATGGGCCTGAAGGACAGAGAGATTAAGTGGGAGGTCCGGGAATAAGTAATGGAAGTTACATCACCTTGGAGGAGTTCAACAAGCCAAGTTCAACAACACCAAGGCATGAGTTAACACAAGGAGGTGTTTTGATGAAGTAATGCTGGCTGCAGGCTAAGAATGACATGAAATTTTGAGTTGCCTGGATTGTGGTGTGGTGCAGCAGGGATGAAAGAAAATACCAAGTACAACTGCTCAGCATGCCCTGGCTTCCATAAGTAGCACAGAATGACAGGTAGGCATGAGGCTCTGAATCCTCTGCAAATGTCCCACCTGCGACAATGCCAGGTGTATTTGGCTACTTGCCTTACCTCAGTGGAACATCTCACATACTTATTATCAGAATGACGCAAGAAGTCCAGGCCAGTGGTATGGGGGGAAGGGTAGAACTGGAGAAGAGGTTGAGAAGTGAGATCTGAGAAGGGTTGACAGGGACTTAAATAAATGACACCAGGCGGGTTTCCTTTCAAGGGCAGTATGCTTTGCTGCAGTCCCTCTTAGTGGGTCCTTTCTTTGGGTGAGCTACATCTTTCCCCTTCCCTGGGCCAAATCCTCTCTTACCTCCTGCCCCTTCCAGTACTCCTCACACTCTCTGCAACTCTCCTGGGCCCTGGCAGAGAAGTGAGTGAGAATGGAAGAAGTTTGAGGAGTCCATAGTCAGCCTTTTAGGTGGCTAAGTTTCTTTTCCAGTGATTTCAGGCTTAGAGAGGGCATTGAAAGTTGTTGCCTGATTTGTTGGCTTTCCTGTAACACACTCGGAGTTAGCCTGTTCTAGCAGGGATGTGTGTCACCAGGGGTTTGGCGGTTGTGTCTCGAATACGTACCTCATTCAGTTCAGCACAGAACGGTCAAAACATCATCCTTCTGTTGGTCATGTTCTTTTCTGTGCAAATGTGTAGTTTTGCGGTTTGGTTTAGGTTTTAACATAAAATTACATGTTTCCTAGTACCCTATCTATGACTTTCTATTTTTCCTTAGATGATTTCCCAGCCATGAAGTTTTGGAACTGAGTATGATCCCCTTAAACTTTTATGAGAACATGTATTTTGTTAATTGTTTACAATTCTAATTATTCTGCTGAATCTACTTTTTTTCCCTCTATACTTCAGGACTCATCACTGCTTCTCCAGTCTACTCACAATGTGACTGTGAATGCTCGCAATTCAAATGGGGAGGTCACAGGCAGATTAAATGTGGGTAAGTCTAAGTAATTTGTCCTTGTTCACTATTTTGGAAATATTTTAATTAATGTTTGCAAGGAGCTTGGTGGCTAGAAAGTGCTAAACACGTGATTTGGGGTTTTTTACTGTTATCATATTTGAATAGTCCATCTGCCAGTCAGTAAATACCAAGAGTATATTTTCAATTTCTCAATTAAGCATTAATTCTGTAAATATTTGAAGCACTTTTTTATTGCAGAGTTATGCAGGAAAGATCACTGCAGAAGTTACTTTTTTTCTTGTGTAAATACATATTGATAGTTGCAAATCATTTTCTAAGACAATGCAGCGGGAGGACATGGCTAGAGAGATCTGTATGTCTCTCTTCATTTCCTAGTATTCCAAAGACTAATAAATTTAAGCACATGTCCTAAAAAAACCTGCCAGTTCACAACTCTGAAATGTAGATATTCTACTATATTTGGTAGCAGTAAGATACGTTGGTTTACTGAGTGAAATCAGTAGATCTAGATAGATGTAGGTGATAGATCTTGGCAGCAAGAATAAGCAGACCGTACTCTTTAAATCATATTTTTAAGCAAGAATGGCAACACTGTGTGTCAGATACAACAGGTTTTCTCTTAGTTTTGTTAATATTTTTCAACCTTAACTTGACTTTGAAGAAATATGTAACAATTTATTAACTTGTTTCTTCTAAGATTGTCATGCTGCAAAGCATAAATTCATACTTATTTAACTGTAAGACTAACCTGATATGCTTAAGTAGTTTACTAAATTGGAACCCACATGAATAACTCTTCCATGCTGATAAGACTGTGTAACTTCTGTGACAATACCTGATTGAAGAATTATATTAATTCTTTGGACATTATTGCAAGCTTCTTTTCTTAAAAAAAATAAAAAACTTCAAATAAAAATTATAATTTCTACTTTATAAAAGAGCCTGCTATTCCCCTTAAAAATTTATAATTGTACAATTAACACCTAAAGATTCGGTCAAACAACAGTGACTGGGGATAAGTGAGAGTCTGTTAAAAGTAGATGGCCATCTCTAAGTAGCTTGATATTTTTAGCCGTTGTCTTTAGTCAGTTGTAAAATGCATGGATATAAGATGATGATCCTTTATAAGAAGTGTGAGTAATAGGTGTGTGGCTGATTTACTTCATGTGCACAAGTCTTAGCTAAAGAATTAATGCCTTCCATAGTTGCCAGCGTGCTGGAATTATGTTTTAATACTCTATTCCTCTTACAAATATGAATAGTTGCCATTGTGAAGGAGCTACATAGGTAACTTTGGGATCATTCCAAAGATGACAATGTAATGTAATATCACTCATAAGATCATAACAAAAATACCTTTTAACTCGCAGAAGATTGTGATTCAAATGATCGCTTAAAATATTTTAATTAGTTACTAAGAGTGATTTGAATACCCAGTCTTCAATAGAAGTTATTCACAAGACAGGTGTGAAATAAATCTGTACTTTAGGACTTTCTATGAAATTCCCCACATGAGGATAACAAGCACATATCACTCAAGAATGAAAAAGGTTTCCCTCATGAATCGCAGATACACTAAAACATCAAATGCAAGCAACTTACGCCGCAAGTGCTGTTGTTTTATTAAAGTTTCTACGTGCTCCTCAGTTTACCTCCATGACACACCTCTTGCAGGAGTTATGTGGACATCGTAGCTCTTTGTAAGTGCTGTTGGTCTTCTTGTGTTTTGGACTATGTTCCATAATAATGCTGCTTTCAGAAGCCACACTGAATGCAGATGCATTTAACTGCTCACCAGGAAAAGAATACTTATGAAACAGTAGGGGTTGTAGCTAAAAAAAGCAACCAATTCTGTGCTTTACTCTCTTTTGACTTCAGTATCCCTCTGAATGACAAAGATACCCAGATACTCATTTTGTTTGAGTTACCCTTTAAAATCATTTAAAACTCACATAAGACCAAAGAAACTCATATTAAAAAGCAAGTAAATAATTCTAAAAATCCCACCCTAATTTAAAGCAAAAAAGGAAATGGGACATTTAGTTACGGGGTGGTGATTGTTTTGGGAATATTTCAGGGAGAAATGGGACTTAAGAGAAGGATGTTGGCCAACAAACAGCAAGGAAGGAATCTAAGCAAGGCACAGATGTGAGAAGGTACAGGATTGAGACTCAGAGGGAATTAATAAAGACATGGAGAGAAATACCTGTAGGCAAGGCAAGGTTGTCTACAGAACAGATGGTAACTATTTTCATTAAACTAGCTCTTGTCTTTAAAGTCATGAACAAGATACAGAAGATGTCATCATCACAGCTTGCTCATCCACCTTTAGAACTGAAATATCTGGAACTTTATTTGATAATACAAAAGGAAGTTGAAGAAAGCTACTAACCATCATCTCCAGGATTCCTGTTCTTACCACTTTAAAGGCTTCTTCCATCCTAGAAAAAAAAAAGAAATGTAGCGTCTTTGATTTATACCTTAAGCCATAATAAAGCAACGTCATCTAAAGAATTGTCAAACTTTTTCAATAATGGATGATAAAAAATATATGATATATATAAAAAGAAACATACAGACTATATAGTCAATTGTCAAATACTTAAGAGCCCCAAAAGGAAAGGGGCTTCCAAAGTCTTGTTGGTCTGTGAGAACAGATTCCAGTACAGTGGGCTGCTGGTCTTCCTTCTGATTTAATCAAGGAACAGAAACATCAGTAGCTTCAGGTCAGGAGTTCAGTTTAAACTATTTAAAGCTAGAGGGAATTGATTTGGATATTATGAAGCTGTTAGGCACTTTGAAAAATGAAATCAGCACCACTCGGAAAGCAAGGGAATATGGTAAAAGTCAAAATGATTTATGCAGTCTGAAAACAGAATCACAGACAAAATTCTGCCTAGAGACTATTTTCATGTCCCATCACATTAATGTGAACAGCTGTTCAATGAGAGTATTTGTGCTGTCCTACCCCTCTTTTTTCAAACAGGAACAATATTCTGAGAAAACAGATAAGTGTCAGTACCTAATATATTGCTTCATTAGCATTAATTTCCATCTATAAACTACTACTTTCCAACGCCAAATAATTTCTGGTTTTCTTATCAGCATTTTGATATTTCATTTTCAAGTGATGGTATTTTTTCATCAGAGACATAATAGGAAGAAAACAGTGTTAATGAAGCATGATGTGTGTAAGAACAGTTTGATGGTGTTTTTACAGGGAAAACCCTGAAGCCAGTTTCATAAACTTGACTTAATTAATGACATTGTAAAACCATTTAGCTTTTCCTTCTTTATTTTTCCCAGAAGGCTTTCATTAAAAACTCCATTTTTGTCCAAATAAGTTCTTTCTTATCTTTAAGATAAAAGCCAGAACATACTTCTTTAAGATCTTTGTACTGCAGGAAGATGATTATTTGCACAACTTTAATTGCTATCCAGCTGGGTTATAAGAAGGAAAGATACAACATAGGAGTAATTAATAGAAAGATAAATTGGAAACTTCATTGAAGTATTTTTGAGGTAATTAAGTTTTCCTGTGATCAAGAACTTAAAGTATTTGTTCCAAAGGGATTAAAGCAGGGATTTTTAGCTACCAATGAATCTGATCGTATCAAGGCATACATGCTAGTTTTATTTAAAAGTAAAATTTAGTTGACTCAGATCAGGCAAAATTTAGAGAATGACAGGTGGCTGCTAAAACACCCTACAGACTTCTTAACCGATCCTCTTTTGTAATTTCCTGTTTTAATTCGTGGCAGATGTGTTTCTGTTCTACATTAAATTCATATGCTATTAGTCTTTTGTGAGACCGTTGTATATTTAAATGGACATAATGTTGAAAAGAATTTGAACAAATAGCAGAAAAAGTAAGTAGTAATCAATATACATTTAAATTAAATCTAGCTAAGCATATCACCATGAAAATGTATTTATTAAAAAAATATTTTTTTTATTACAGCTACAGTTTAATATTTAGACTCAAATGAATTATCCTCTTGTGCAAAAAAATGACATTGATGTCTATGTATGATGTATAGTAAGGTGCTTACTATAGCAAGATTTACACACCCTGTCCCCAAACATGGTAATCTTTATGAAGAAATGGGTGATAATGTTCAGGGTCAGCAATGCTGACTTAAGCCAGAGTTTAAACATCGTCTGGAAGTTAATCAGGTAGTTGTGTGCATTGCCAACTCGCTTAAATATGCCAGCGTCACAGTTAAGGGGAAATTTAACCTGGCCAAGGGAATTTGAATCCTATGTTGTCATTTCTCTTCTGTGTCTAGAAGAGAAAAGCAATATGCATATAAGTCTACAGAGCATAGCCCTGGAAAAAAAGGCTAATGTTTGGAAAATAATTTTTTATTTGGGAAAAGAACCAGACAGTGGATACCTATCTTTCATCAGAGAGCAATTACTCATCTGAGTAGCCCCATTCTCTCTTTATTTCAACGGGAGTAAGGAATTCAAATTAAGTGGGAAAAAATAGAAATTATTAAATACTTTATAACCTTCTGACTTTCACAATCTTCAGTAAATTTGCAACCCCAAACAACATGGTTCATATGGTATAGTAAGCATTAACATAAGTCATTGGATGATAATTTGAAGATAATAGTTATTGCTAAAGGTGAGGAGAGTTCTGTGCTTATTTCCTTTAAAGTAATAAGGAGATTGAATTTTTGGCATGGGTTAATGCTAGATGAATTTGTAAAGGTTAGCTTCAAATAGATTAAATTTATTGTGACTGTAATCTATTATAGAATTTGGATAATTAAGTACATCTAAAATCCTAGTAATTTCGAGTATAACAGTACTTTCTTCGTAAAGCTAACAAGACTTGATCGCAGTTAATGGCCAAAAAAGGAGCTAGATCCCTGTATTTTTGCAGCAGGTCTGCAGAAGACACACTCCTCATTGTGGTGGACTACTTGAATGTGTATCTGCAGTGTACCCTTGTGGTAATGAGGGTTAATAGCACACTGGGATGCATTACTCCACTTCTAGGAGACTGCCTCAGGTAATACTTCGTTAAGTCCCCTGCAGTAGGACAAAGCAATGAGCAAGCTGGGGAGACTCCCACAGGAGCCATTAACATGGTCGGGGAGGTGGGTGCGCATGAAGTGTAAGAAGGTGAAGAAGCTGTGTTTGTTTAACCTGCAGAAAAGAGGGCTTAAAGGGGGCTTCTGCCTGCTTCTAGGAGGGCTAGAGACAAGATGAAGCCAGACTCTCCTCAGAGGTACACAGCAAGAGGCAATAGTCATAGGTTGTGGTGAGACAAAATGCAACTGGATAGAGGGAGGGTAAGATATCACTGTTAGAACGGTTAACCATGGGAACAGGTTACCCAGGGAGGCTGTTGACACCCCTGCCTCAGAGTTATTAAAATTCCACCTGGATAAGAACATGAGCGCCTCCATCTAATTTCTAACCACGCTGACCCTGCTGTGAGTAGGAGGTAGGACTAGGTGACCTCCAGAGGTGACCTCTGACTTTCATTCTGCTGTGATTCCGTCTTGCTTGGTCTTAAGCCAACACTTTGGGAGGCTTAAGGTCACTTATAGACCCCAGGTCAGACTTTCTAGAAGTCTTAGATGCTCTAGGGCATCTAAAATAAGCTGAAGGCCAAGCGGGGAACACCAAGGTACATACAGTGGCACTAGACGGCTATGCTTAGGCAACTGAGTCGTGCTCCATCTGTTTAATTGGCCTTCTCAGATTGTCCTCTGCCCAGATCCAGTAGGCGTGCATAGAATACTCCTGAAACACAGTGCTGGAGTTGGCCTTGTGAAAATACACTCATGGCTTGCTTTAAAAAAAACACAAAAAACTAATCAGAGGAAGAAGAAGTATCCATTATACAGAAGACAGAGGGGTTAAAGTATTCACTCAGGGATAAGAGACTCAGATCAGCTATCCTGTCTGCATACAGGGTTTCAAACTATCATGCCTCATCTCCTTTAGTACTTTTCTTTTCCTGTGTGAGGACTGTGTGTTTCACCCTTTCCTGTTGAAGTTATTCATCACGCAACAAATTCTGGATTCTCTAGGCCGCAAAGGAAAAAGTGACACCGTAGCCTTTTGGTCAAGTGGCTGTGTGAGAAACATGATCTCCTATTCCTGCTGTGGTTTCTACATGCAGTAATGCATTTTACAGTGAAGAATTCAATGGGTATATTTTTTTATACTTAAAAAGAGTGTTTTCTAAGAATAATGCCTAGATGGATAAAGACATTTAGTTACCTAAATCACTCTGAGAGGGGGAAGTACTACCACCTAAATACCTAATACTAGGTTGAGTTGCCCGTGTCTGCATGATCAGTGTCTGCAATGATCATTCATAACTATTTTTTTAAAGATCTCTAGACTTGTGTCCAACCATAACAAATAAAGTATGAGTGCTGACAGTAAGGCATCCTTACTTTGGTCTGAGAGGGCGTAATTGTTGCATCCATTACATAAAAGGACAACAGAGAGAAAGAGAGGGAACAGGAGCAGCAGGTGTTCTACTAATATTTTAGGGATGTTTTTAAAGGTGATGAGAGGTATATGATAGGGACATAAAACATATATATGCAATATGCTGCGTAGTCTCTGTAATAATGCATTTGTTCTAATAAAAGACCAGCAAATACTTCCATACTATTCCATATGAAAATATGACTAATTTTATGCTTTTGAGAGTTATGGCTTTACATTTATTGGTATTGTATTACTCATGGAACTAGAACTGAACCTGTAGGAGTATTACATTTTTAATACACTTTTAATGAGATCTTACTTTAAGTAAGGTGCTTTAATATTATAGAATTTAACTAAAAAAATGAAATTGCACAGCAATACCCCAAAGCACTTAGGATTTTGGCTTATATTCAACACTTCAATGATACTAGGTGGTAGAAGAATGAAGCATACAGAGTAAGTGACAGCCATAGGTTGTCGGAAATGATGGACAGCAGAAGAGACTAAGAAAAGAAAAGATCTGAAATTAAATAAATAAATTCAGTGTTTCAGAACTGAGAGATCTAAAGGCATGCTAAAAGTGCTTAATGCTTGACAGAACTAGCTGGATTTGAAGAGTCTGCCTACATGTTACCAAATTCATTAAGTTTTTGTGGATATGTATTTTATGGCAGGCCTTATGCTTTGCCACCTTGTGCTTCTACATGTGTATTGGCCTGGAATTCACAGGTTGGGTAGCAGTAGAAGGGAATTAATTGAAATACTTTTCCACTGAAATGGACTCACAAAACAAGACTTTTCTTCCCTGGAAAACCACCTAGGAGAGTCGAGAGTGAGGAGGAGATACAGAAAGGACGGCCGCTTAGCAGTGTGCTCCTTTGCAGGCAATAGGTCAGTTGTTTTTGGAACAATTTTTCATCATTTAAACCAGCATCCTCAGTTCTAAGAAGTACAAGAGGTATGTGATGTGATGAGTACATACAAGGTCAATGTCAGAACTGCAGGTGTTAAAGGAGGAAGTGTAAAGAAACAACGAGCAATTATTGGTCAGCCTGATTAGCAAGGGTAATCAATCAACCTGGGAATGCCTGTGATGCTTCTGGTAGCAATGGGAAAACACTTCAAGTGCTCTCTATAACCTGCATTCGGTCATTTTACATTTTTAACTGTAGAACTTTATCAACAATTATGATTATATAGTATTAGTTGACTCACATGTAGTTAAATACTGGGATTGTAAATAAAATACATTGAGGAATTAGGAGAGAAAGTTTCAGGTACTGAATTCAGCTGCTGTTTATGAGCTGAAAATGAATCTTACTGGGATCATAATACAATTAGTGTTATTGCAATTTAATTAGCGTGTGTGTATGGTGAAATACAACTAAGAGAAGTTAATGGCTTCTTTTGGTTATATAAACTTATTCCCATTTCTTTAAAAGTCTGGTTTTACTTTTTGAAATTTGTTCCACATATACTGAGGTGTCTCATCTCTAGCATGAATAAAATATATGCTTGAATTTGGTTTACCTTAGCATTCCCTCTAAAGATTTAAAATGCATCATTTATTATATATACCATTCATTGATAATAAGGGTTATTTATAGGACAGTCCTTGTCCCACTTAACTGGGGCATTCATATTGAGAAAATTGTGGACCTAAAGATTCTTGTTAAAGATGTATTCAAGTGTGCAAGGACCAGGATCAAACAGGAGAGAAATCTGGATGCAAACCCAGCATGGGCAAGGCCATGAGTTGTAGTTTCAAAGAGCCACCAGTTAAGACTCCTTTGGGAAGTATATAATGTGCAGTGAGTGCTCGCAGTGCTTGTAGTAATTTTTCTTAAATTTAATGTCTAGCTTTAAAATGTAACAGGTGTAGTTCACGATGTGGCCATCTTAGGTCCTGCCTAACTCTCCCTCTGCGTGCTTAGATTCAGTGTTTAGGATACTCAGAAAAAAAATTAAGATCAATAGGCACCAAACTTTTCTTAAGCAGTAAAAAACCCTAAATAGCTTGCTGAATCACTCAGTACCTGTCCAGGAAAGCGTACAGCAGGCAGGAATAGACTACATCTACATTAGCAATCAAACCAGGCCAGGACCCACCGTCTGGCCCAGGGACAGATGGCACAACTCTCACTATACAGGTAAGCCCACTTCCCTCCAGAACTGGAGAGCTTCATCCGTCTGTCTGTCTGTGGGGAACGGCCCCTGAGCAGGGATTGCCTAGGAGGTCGCTCTGTGGCACAGGAGGAGACGGTGCCAAGGAGCAGGCTGCCAGGTTAACAGAAATTGGCAGTGCTTGTGTCTCCTCTGCCTTGACTTTCTCTAATTTATTGGCAAAGATGTATTCACTTACTGCTCAGCCAGGATGAGAACTTTTCTACAAATCCTGTTGGCCCCCTTGTTCTTCTACCTAAGGAGATTTTTTTCTTGTTTTCCCCATCTAATTATTTGGGGTAAGACTCCCTCAGTTTCTCTTGTTAAAGCTTTTCTGCCTTGCCTGGAACAATGAAATATTGAGTGGCGGGTGGGAAATGAGAACCCAAGAATGAGGTTATGCGGTCTAATGTTAAAAACAATTAGCTGGAAGTGGAAAGGCTGAATCTCAGCCATGTTCCAGTCACTGTCAGAATGGAGTCAGTGCATACATGGACCAGTTTAATTGAACTGGTATATATTGCATTTCCTGTTGTATCACTATGAAGTTCTGTATGGACACCATGCCTGAAATTTGCATTAGAGAGGACAGCTGAGAAAGTAAGTCTGCATGACATGCATTTTTCTACTTTGGTTAGGTGAGAGAACAAGAATTTAGTCCAAGGTATGTAAATGCCATTTAGTGTGTATTTATCCTAAATCCAAACAGTTACAACTATTTTTTTTCACAGAATCATTTGTCATGTCATATCTCTCTGTGAATTAATCTACATTCCAAAGCAATCCAATTAACAAAAACCTGTCAATATGCAGATGTACAAATTAAATTAATCGATTCATGCTGTTTGTGGGGTCCTTTCCTGTTCGTACTATGAGAAACGATGAAAAATCTTTCTTTGGCAAGATTGCTTGTAAAATAGATTCAGTAAATGATCAAATCAAGAAGGTAAGTGTGCCCCTAGATGAGGTCACGTTAGGCCTGGTGCAAATCATGCCACACTTCTCCAGTTCTTTCAAATCCATTGTTTTTTCCAATGCCTTATAATCAATGAACACTTCTGCGTCTACCAAGCTGACTGCCTGTGTACCAAAGAAATCAGTAGATGGCATTCCCTCTAAACATACAGTATTTCATCATATTAAGGTATTTTTCTGTGATCATGTGTAAATAATTAGCAATTATATAGAAATTAAAAGTATATATTTCTGAGTTGTCTTTTAGAGGTATTGCTGCATACTGTTTGCAGAAATACAGCAGTTTCTAGTTAGTATTTTAAAGATTATCCACACTATAAAACCTCACAGCTTAGACCTGAGTCTGTGGAAGTTCTTGGGCACCTACTTTACTTCGAATTACATATACCTGAAATGTAAGTCTCCAGGGTCCTCACTCAGTTATTAATTCTTTTAATCAATAAATATTCTATGGCTATATAAAAATATTTGCTTCTGGCATGCCAGACCTACTAAATTATTGACAGCACTGAAAAGAAATCATTACTGCTGCTGGGCAGAAATAGGAGCACTAAAACATCTTAACCAAGATTTTCTAGGAAAGCCTTGATAGGAATTCATCCTTGCTTCGTTTACCCAGAACTGCTTCTTTTGCTGTAAAAAAAAAAACCAACCAAACAAACAAAAAAACCCAACTGTTTAATACCTTTTCACTGAATTAAGATGTTTTCTGAGCTCACTTTTGCAAAACACTACTCAGAAATAAAGCCACGTGCTTTGGAGAAGCTTTAGAGAAGAGCCAAATTGAAATCAGTGAGGCAGTGCCTGGGTGCACATGTCCAGCTGAGTGTCATGTACTGCAGGGTTCAGCCCTCTATCCTGATCATTTTCAAGTAGAATCACTATTGGGTTTTATGGCCTAGTTCGGGACTTTATGGCCTCTATAACCCTTTCCATGCTTGGTGAGCAATTAAAAGCAGTAGTTCGCATCTGCCGAGTGAAGCAACAGTCAATTTGTATAGGATTTTATGGTATGCATCTCTTGCATCAGCTACCATGCAGATTTTAGGAAATACCTGAATGTATTTCTTAGCAGTGAGAATTACTGACTGGAAGATATTTAACGTTTAAGGGAGTAAGAATGGTAAGAAATGTTCTTACTGGGGAAGACACAGCTCAGTGCCTCTCGGTCCTGTGGATGATCTGTGAATTACCTTTATTAAAAAGTGCTGAAAAGGAGTTTTAATTGCTTTGATCATTCTGTGTAATTTTAATTCTGAACATAGATTTAGATGATGTTTCTATCAAATAGACATTCAAACTTACGTGATGCGCATTTTTAATTGATCAGGTGGTTAGAAAGGGGAATATTAAGGGTTTGATTCATATCCACTTACCAAGCCAATATGTAAAGACTCTCTTACAAACTATTACTTTAATTTTTGGAATACCAGATCCAATGGCACATACTCTCACAGCTTTTTGAAACCAGTAACATTTGTTAGATATGTGGAGCTAAACTGGCATTTGTTATGAAGAGCTGAGGGTCCTGCCCTTACATGGGATGTTTGTAATTTTAAAGAATTTGAGCCTCCCTAATCAAAAGGGATGATGCTGCAGAGACTTTGATAATTAGTTTCTATGTTTAAAAAAAAAAAGAAAGAAAAACATGATAGACTCATACTGATCAAAGAATCTTAGCAGTTTCAAGATCAAGAACATGAATGTTTGTCTTGATCAATTCATGAGGGATATCCTAAATTCCCTGGAAACCCAGCTTGAAAGCATCACTCCAGGCACAGTTTTGAACAACAAATTAGATCATGTAAATAGACTTATCCAATTTCAGTACTGCTTCACAATCCTTAATGTACTTAAATGAGTCACTGAATTATTAAGACCACAATTCAAATTACTAGCACTTTATATAGAAAGTTGAGGAAAGCTGATGTAATTATTCTGTTATTTTACTGTGCTTTGCAGGTCCTAAAATGGTAGAATTCCACGGTCAGCAATTTCAGATCAACTCAAAGGACGGCAAGCCACTTTTTACAGTGGATGAAAATGAAGTTGTAATTGGCACAGATAAACTTCGAGTCACAGGTTTGTAACAGTTTAAGAAATGCCCAAATAATAACCACAAGAAAAGCACAATAAAAATGGCATTTTTAAATACATCATTGTGTGTGAACACAAGTTCTGGTTTTACCTCATTAGGAAACAGAAATTTGAAGATATTCTGACCTTTTTCAATAAATAATCATTAAGAACTTTTAACAGCAAAATAATAATGTTTATATATAAATGTGTATATATGTCTGTATGTGTGTGTTTTATTTTAAAGCCATTAGTGATTGGAACTGTACTGGTGCATTTTTTTTCTGAATTATTTAACGTTTCCAGTGCACACTGTTAACTGAGGCCGAAAAAATTCAAGATGTTCCAGTTTTGAGTTGTATTGAGTTTTTATTTGTGGACACCTTTCAGACTCTGATATTTCTATATGGTTTTATCTTTCAAAGTATTTCTGCTCTGTGTGTAGCACGTGTCACAGAATGGTATTTGTAGTGTATTTAAAATGTCATCTGTCAAAAGATAAGTTTGTCTTAGGCTATTTCTGCAACTCACCAAAGTACTCATTTACAAAGTAAGATGTCAAAGTTATCACATGAAAAGCTATTTTCTTTCATATGACCTGATAAAGTCAACCTTCCATTTTCCAGGTGTAAGGTTGCATTAAAACAGTTACATCAAGTGTGATTTCTCCTTAAGCTGAAGAATCCATCAAAGGAAATACTGAAATTATCCTATAGCTTGTTTTCAATTACATTTTTAATATTTTTAACCTGATTGCAACTGTGGTGGGTTGACCGTGGCTAGACACCAGGTGCCCAACAAGCTGCTCTATCATTCTCCTGCTCAGCTGGACAGGGGAGGGAAAATATAACAAAAGTCTCATGGTGGGCGATAAGGATGGGGAGATCGCTCAGCAGTTACTGTCATGGGCAAAACAGTCTCAGCTTGATGAAGTTCGGTTAATTTCTTACCGGTCAAAATCAGAGTAGGATAATGAGAAATAAAAACTAAATCTTAAAACACCTTCCCCCACTCCTCCCTTCTTCCCAGGCTCAACTTCACTCCCGATTTCTCTACCTCCTCCCACCGAGTGGCACAGGGGGATGGAGAATGGGGGTTGCGGTCACTTCATCATACGTTGTCTCTGCTGCTCCATCCTCCTTAGGGCGAGGGCTCCTCACACTTCCTCTGCTCCAGCATGGGGTCCCTTCCACAGGAGACAGTTCTCCACAATCTCCTCCAACATGGGTCCTTCCCACAGGCAGAAGTTCTCCATGAACTGCTCCAGCGTGGGTCCCTTCCACACAGTGCAGTCCTTCAGGAAGAGACTGCTCTAGTGTGGGGCCCCCACTGGGTCACAAGTCCTGACAGCAAACCTGCTCCAGTGTGGGCTCCTCTCCACAGATCTTGCCAGGAGCCTGCTCCAGTGCGGGCTTCTTGTGGGGTCACAGCCTCCTTTGGGCATCCACCTGTTCCAGCTTGGGGTCCTCCACAGGCTGCAGGTGGATATCTGCTGCACCGTTAACTCCATGGGCTGCAGGGGGACAGCCTGTCTCACCATGGTCTTCACCACAGGCTGCAAGGGAATCTCTGCTCTGACACCTGGAGCACCTCGTCCCCTTCTTCACTAACCTTGGTGTCTGCAGAGTTGTTTCTCTCACACACTCTCACTCTTCTCTTCAGCTGTAGTTGCCCAGGTTTTTTCCCCCTTTTTAATGATGTTATCCCAGAGGCGCTACCACCATCGCTGATGGGCTCGGCCTTGGCCAGCAGCGGGTCCATCTTGGAGCCATCTGGCATTGGCTCTGTCGGACATGGGGGGAGAAGCTTCTGGCATCTTCTCACAGAAGCCACCCCTGTAGTCTCTCCCGCTACCAAAACCTTGCCATGCAAACCCAATACAGTAACTTTCATGTATAACTTTTGATAATTATTGGTCCTCTGAAATCTTGAGGTCTTAATTTGCATGGATATATTCATATTTTTTCACTGTGCAAAACTACAAATGTGGTCGTAACTATACAGTTAGCGTCTCAAAGACAAAGTTAAGTTATAATAAATGCGTTAATAAAATTTGTTTACGCCTGAGGGTTTTATCTTAAGTTTTTTTACTTTTTAACCTAATTGAAATTACAACTTTGTTTAAGAAGGAAACCATATCAAATAATTATTGTTTGCCCAAGAGATGCTAAACTTTAATAGAAAAGCATGTTTAACAAAGATATGAAAACTGCATAATTGTTAACTGATTTCGAAAAGGTCTTTCTCTGCTCAAAGTAAGTAAAAATCATTCATACACGAGTTGAAATTGTTATGCTAAAGCATGTATTCTGACTTGTCCAATATTAATCTTTACACTGCAAGGATAATTGTTTACTTTAGCAGATACTGTAAAAAGACTCACTGCCTGTTTCTTTTTTACGCTGTGGTACAATTCAAAAGCAAATCTATTAAAGTCAGTGAGGTTATTTCAGTGTAAAATTATGTAAGTGAGAGGAGATTCATGCCTACTTTACTTCAAATTAATTTATTAGAATTGTGATTTAAATGATACTATTAGCATGAAGGATAAATTAGTAATACTTTGCATACCAAGATAATTTTTTAAACATTTCAGATGGAGAACAAGATCAATGTGAAATAAATTCTGAAAAGTTCAGACCATAAGAAACAGGCTATCTCAGGCCTAAAATACACAAAGAACAGTTTGCAGGTTTTTATTTACAATATAGTGAACTATTTGATTTTACTTCTCCTCATTTATGTGAAGTACAAAAAACTCAGTAACAATTTGTAAGAAAACCTGACAGTTTTCAACTAAAATATAATACAGCAAAGTGCAAATGTCTGTGATTTATGGTATTTCAGGAAAAATGAAAAAGTCTAAGAATAAGCTAATCCACAACACCTCAGGAACTGTCATTTTCCAACAATTTGGTATGTTTGACCTCATACTATTGCAGTTCAGACATTTTCCGGCCCACGTGGTAGGAAAAAACTTGTGGCAAACCTTCTCTCTGTTCTCCTAAGAAGGGCAAATGGCTGGGGAAAGCTGTGGTCAGCAAAGTGTCTCAGATACCCCACAGGGTCACAGATGGGTCTAGATGCCCATGTTCGCACAACTGAGCTGAACCCCACGTCAACACCTTCAGTGCAGCTTAGAGCATGGTTCCTCTCACCTTGAAGGAGACACCTAGTCCTGGCATGTGCTGAGCTCTTCTGCTGACCAAAAGCGGTTGTCAGATTTAGGGTGAGCTCAGTGGCTCCCTTGAACGTCATGGCTGAGTTCACATGCTTAAACACAAGCATCCAGCAGTGTTTGAAACACCTCAGGGTGTGTGAGACACCACATGGTACCGCTGTGCCTCCAGGAGACACTTCCTTTGATCGTGGCAGCTGGAGGCCAGGCAGGATGTGCGAGGGCATTTTAGGTGACAGTACATAAGATAGGAAAATAAATTCTCCCGTCTACCTTATCTGTGACACCTACATCATATGTACTTACATTTAAGTGTATGAAACTGAAGTTCAGCTTAACCCTTCATGACAATTAATGTTACCTGAAGGAGCGTATACTCCAGCTACGTCCTCTCTAACATTATTTCAGTTATGACCTGCATCTTTTGCAGACATTTATTGTGCTGCTACAGAGGTATCGAACATCAGGGGTTTTTTTCTGGTAGGGTTTTATACATTCAGTTGGCATTGGTGACAGTCAAACCCACCGCGTAACAATTGGCTGGCAAAGGGCCGATTGCTTTATAACTAACAATATTGCCATGGCAGAAGGACTGAAGCCACAGCGCTGGCTGGAAACAGAGTTCTTCTGCACAAATGACTAGAGTCCATGTCCACAGAAGTCCTGTTATTCCACTGGCTTGCCTGCTCTGCAAACTTGCCAGCTAGAAGCCCTCATAGAAGGGAGAAAATAGGCTCAAGTAAATAAAATTATATACAATAGGGAAATAATTAATGTTCAGTAGTTATAAAGTGACCTCAACTACTGTACAAAAAAACTTCTTAACAAGTACAAATAATAACTTATATATCATGACTGTTGTTTCAGGTAATATTTTGGTGATTAATAGATAAGAAATTAACAGAGGGCAGTTGCTTACCCTCCACTCTCCTTGAAGAAAAGGTGGCAAGGCAGAGGGGATCAGTACCTTTATGGAGGAGCCTGTCACTCTTTCTCCAGTTTACTACTTGTCCTTCTGCTTGCTTGTCTTTCATAATCTCTAAAGTACTTGCTGAGTATTGTCGGTGATTTTCCAGTGCTCTGGAAGCTAGTTTGAGTAGCTAATGCTGAAGTGCAACATGAAGATGTGTGTTTAATTTAAACACTTCTGCTCAGAAAGTAAGTTAAGTGGAAGACAATTTGAGGATATTTGAAGAGGCAAATAATCCTTGCTTGATAGTTGGGGGGGGATGTTAATGAAACTTGCTGACTTCAGTCCTCTGGTTAAGAAAATTAATGTCATGATCTTGTGCATTTTAGGATTAAATTATGTTATATTCATAAACAATAGTCTGTAAAATAGTAGATATGGTAATATTCATATAATAATTAATGTTATTTCTTTCCAGCTTAAAAGATAAAGTAGGTAATGAAGACAAGAAATCAATTTAGGGCTGTGTTCCAGAAATAATTTGCCCAGAGATTTTTTTTTTCCCCTCTAGTGTCATACTGTTCAAACTTAATGCCGTTTGATGAAGAAATTTTCTCACAGGAAAGCAAGGTTGCTTGTTTAGAGGTGACACCTCTAGAGTATGTAAATAAACCTTTTAATTCTCTCTTACAACCCCTGCCCCCCCCCCCCCACCATTAACACTAGTATTTCCAGTTGGCTTTTTTCCATTAGCCCCTGTTTCTGTTACCGCTGACCTGTGGTGAGAGGTGGGAAGCGTAGGTTGAATTCTCTCCTTGGCCCAGGAGAAGTCAATCCTGCAGTCCCACCTCCCAGGACAGTGCCCTGTGATGCCGTATGAGGTGTTAGGTGCCCAGCGTGAGGGGACAGCTGGGAACAAGCGCTCTTCATGTCTGCCAGCAAAGTGAAGGCCCGCCTCTGGCTACATGCTGCCTCATTTCTTCCTCTTTGGTGGTTCATCTTCAAAAAGAGAAGCAGAAAATGAGATCCCCAGAGTCGTTCACTGCTAAGCATGGGCTTCAGTCTCCTCCAGTGAGGAGGGAATGCTCCAATGACGATGCCGTTTTATAAAGGCATTCGGAAAGATTATTTTCAATTAAAGTGGGGGGGGGGGGGGGGGG
>VZSF01001275.1:546242-614667 GCA_013398295.1 Chionis minor
GGGGGGGGTGTGACCCCAGCAGCCGGTCAGCGCACTCTGGTTTTGAGGATGGCTTTTAAGTGACCTCAAGACTCAGTAGGGCATTCTGAACATTAGTGAGAAGAGAGAAAGACTTCTGAGTAGTAAAGTTTAGGTACGTTGCCAAAGCAAAGTGATCAGGATCAGAAAATACTACTAGACAAGTTAGTTTGAGCTTCAATAACTGAGAACAGAGCTCGTGCAAGAGAGGTAAGCCTAAACCTGCCTAACAAGTCATTCTTGCAAAATAATTGAGATACGTCTTTACTAGTGATTTGTCCTTTTTATTCCTATCACCTCTTTCCCACTGTCTGTGTCATCTGAAGTCATTAGTAATTACCTTTTTTCTTCCAAGTCCATGACAAAATGTTACATTTGTCCCCACTAGTGACACATCCCCTTACTCGTAGTTCTCTGTTTGCAGTTATGTTTAAAGACCGATCAGTCAATTTTAATCCATATAATGCATTCCAGGCTGATGTGCCTTGCTGTAATCTCGTAATCAAAATGTGATGTGATATCAAAGTTAATGCCTATGGGTTTCTATTACACCCATACTATTACCTTTATCAGCCACGATTGTCATCTCATTTTCAATTCAAAGATACAAATGTATTTAATAATGTCATACTCGGTGCTATACTACGTACAAAAAAGGTGCAAGAAGTACAGAAGATGGTGTTTAATTAATCTGCTAGAGGACCTTAGTGTTTGTGCTTGCCTTTCATATTCTGGTACCTCAGTTTCTTGGCTTTCACCTGAGTGAGAGTGACTATGTGAAAAAGAGAGCGACTGAATTTCTCGTGTTTTTCCCTGAAGGCACTGATACAGGTACTTACAACCTTTAATTCTAATTTTAATCCATTTTGGAACTAAAAATTGATAATGATGAGCTATAGTGATTGCATGGATTTCTACAGATGACAGAGGAATTATGTGAAGATCAGGCAGAGCAGGGAGTAGAGCTTTTCAGAGTCTGCCTATGCAAGTGATGTCTAATGAGACAAAACTCACCAGCTGAATTTGAGACACATCTTTTCCTTTTGAAGTCATTATTTATTATTTTGTCAGTGGTAGCAGATAGTACACTGTGTTCATGTAGTTAAACTACTAGGCTTCGCTTACATTTTATTACTCTGATTATCACTCTGACAGCTAGATGTGCCTTTTCATGATTCTATGAATAGCCATTAATGTTACTTTTGCAAAATATTAATGGAAGGGATGATTTCCTTCCCTAATCTTTCTAATAATTGAAACTATATGGTTTATAGCAGGTGGACTAAATAATTTTTTTTTTTTTTTTTACACATGCACATAGCAGGAAAAATCTATAAAAATATCATCATAAGACTAGATTTTTAATAGCAGTAAGACAGTGTCATACCGTGAGGTTCCATAGAGCTGCTCCAGCGTGCACTGGCTGTTTCAGTGCTTTCAATGAGGATTGTATCTACAGTAATGACACACCATTAACATGCAGACAGTTGAGGTGCTTTACAAATGTGCTGCTCAAAATAATTCACTGGAGTAGAGGCTCTCCAGAAACAGGCTGGAAAGGTGAGGGGGTGTTGTCCCTTATGTGCAAAAGCAGCGGGAATGGCTGGTGCTGAGCCTCAGGATGGCTGAGGCATGTGTCCTGCAGACCACCTGATGGGGAAGAAGCGGATGAGGCCTTCAGACAACTGGAAGAAGCCAGGTGATAATTGCTATGTCTTTCTCTCCACAATAGCAGTGTTATCAAATGCTCAGCTTTTCCTACAGACCTTAAAACAAGATGGAAATGGATCTTATATCCAAAAACGGTGCCAAGGTCCTCACTATGTGACACTGTTATTTAGATGCCGAGAAATTAGCACAACGTCTATTTCTACCCCCATGGCCATCGTATGTAAGGATGGGCAGCAGTGTAGCAAGACATGAAATTTCAAACTATGCACTTTTATACAATTGGCATTATAAGAAGCTGTGCAGCTTATATAAGAATGGGAATTCACTTGTATCTTCATTATACCTCATCCTAGGACAGCTAAGTACAGTACAGCTAAGCTGGCACTGAAAATTGCCAAAAAATTCTGATAACTCTCAATGGAAAAGGAAATGGATTCCAAACTACCCAAGTGGAGGAGCACACCATAGAGCATGCTTTGCTATAGTAGATGCATGCACGAGTAAGAAAAGGGAAGGGGAAAAGAAAGGAAATTTAAAAATGCTTTCCAAGGTCATCAAGACAAAATATGCATCCACAACAGCATTTTATTCAGTCAGGACTGCACTTACGCTGCAGATCTGATGGTTCTGACAGCTCTCACATCCCACTGGTTTATCTCATGGAGGACTCAGGCAGTGAATACAGTGGATTCCTTTTGGATGAAACCTCATGAGAGATGGGCTCCAAGAATGCATTTACTTCATCAAAATAGCAAATATGCTTTAAGTCCACAGGATGAGACTAGAGTTGGTCCAAAGTAAAATCCTCTAAATCTGTATAGTATGAGCAGCAGATCTTTAGCACCAAGTGTATCACTCTATAAATCCACCCTCTTCAGGTCACATTACCTCCTAACGAGACATACCTAAAGACTTCCCAGAACTACAATTGGAAGATGTTAAGATCAAGCAATCTCCCCTGATAAATCATGTATTTGGAGTTCATTCAAAGTTACTGACAAGATAAGTCTTTTGTTCGTACAGATAGTGTAGCAACAGTATATATTTCACTGAAATTGCAACTCATTCACTGTAATCCAAGATGAAAATCTGAGTGAGGAAAATGGTGAAACGCTTGCTTTGCTAAAAATTGTCGGATAGGACATAGAATGACAGTGAGGCATCATGATATATTCTCAAAGGACCACAGTGTCAGAAGAATCGTATTCAAGGCAGTTTCTGCTCAAAGAAAAACTTGAATTCATTGCCACCTCCAGCTGGCAAGTAAACGAAGTCAGAAGTTTTGACAGATCAGTGTATTCCTGCAAAATATCCTAGTTGTACCAAATCAGCATTTTCCAACAAACTTATTTAATTCCTTAGGGGTTTTTTTTCATCGTCTCCAATGTGTAAGGTTGCCATCTTGTAACACCCACCAGCACGAATACAAGAACAAGAGAATAATTAATTATGGCCATTACGTTTTATCTTGCAAAATAATCTTAATGCTAATGAAGAAGGGTTAAAACTACGTCTGAATTAATGATTTTTTTTTTATTTTCTAGTGTTATATTCATGCCAGTTAGCAGATTCCAGAAAGACTCAACTATTTAAATTGATGATGACGATATCAACAGCTAAACAAAATTTAAATAAAAGCTTAGAAACCCATGCTTTCTTGAAGCGGTGAAGTGATTCAATGTGGTAATTCTTATATTTTGTGCACTTCTCTTCCATTCAAGCTAAGGAGATTTCATTCTAAGGAATCATGATTTCAGTTCGAGCTCTTCTCAGAAAGCAGCATGTTTCATGCTTTCTTAGGATATCCTGACAACGTTCCCCTGGCCCTCATGAAATGAGTCTTCCTATCAGTTGGCTTGGCAATGTGTTCGTTTTTAATGGTATCTCTTGGTTTCACTTTTTTGACTTGTACCATGTTCTCTGTTGTTGCCCCCACTAATTTTTATTATCCTTTTCTTTTTATATCACATCTAATACCATCTAATACTACATCTATACCATCTACACCATACTTTCTAATCATCCGCCCCTTCTTTCCTTGTCTGTCTGACTGATTCTACATGTACTTCCACTTTTTCATCCCCATCTCATCAGGTCTTCCAGACAGAATACAGAAAAAAAAACAGTTTTCTTTTGTCTGCACGTATATTTGCATTTAATATGTTAACTATGATCATGTTTAAGTCAGCACACATATGCATGCACGCGTGTGTATTGACCAGCCTGCAGCTCAAAAAGGCTCTTAAGAGTTTGTTTCTGTAGATGAATTCCAAAGCCCTGACTTAGGGCTTTCTACAGTCCAGACTTCCTTCCCAAGGGTAACTACATTCTGTTTTAATTTAAAAAAGCAACCAGAAAAGCCACGTTGAGTAATATCCCAGCTATTAAAATATATTGCCTTGCTATATATTTACCAAAAAATTGCTTAGATACATGATGTCTCTAAACCGGAGAAGATCACTCAACCTAAGGCCTCCCCAGTTTTGGATGAGTACCTTCACAAAGCCAATGAACGGAAGGTGAGGGACTCCACCCCTGCTGCAGCCGATGGTGTTTAGCTGCTTTTTTGAGACATCTCCTTGAGACGGCTCAAGCTGAGGGGCTTTCGTACTACTTCAGCTAGTTCCCTGATCCCAGGGAAGAAGCTGGTGATACTACAATGATACTAGTCCTCAGGAGAACAGAAATGGAGGTGCTTGGAGAACTTTCAGCTCCAACAGGGATGCTTGTGGTGAGGTTGGGTGCTTTCCCATTGTGGGGGCGGTTTGGAGCTTGCAGTTTTGCACAAGTTCTTTTGGTAGGGCTTATCTTCAGTGCTGGGAAATGGAAAGATGCAGAGTAGGGTGCTTAGGTGAGGCTGAGGCTCCTCTGTAAAGCGGCTCTGCGCACGCTGAACGAGGAGGCACCAAAGGAGGGAGAAACGGTACACCAACAATTTACCTGGTCTACTGCCTGGTCAGTGCAGTAGATGCATTTATCAAGTCAATATGCACACAGATGAAAAGGGCTTGCAAAGCAATTTTCCATCCATCTAGCCAGATACTGTAATCATCATTACATTACTCTGCAAGACTTAGATACTGCTAACTCTTCTTCTGCGAGCAGCTATGTTTGGAGGAGAACGGGGGGGTGTTATTGTGTGGAAACTGGCAATGTGAACATGCAATATTTAGGTACTTCATTAACTGCCTGACTGTGGTTTGGTTTTGGGTTTTTTGTTTGTTTTTTTTACGATCTGAATTGCTCTCTTGAACCTCAACACCTGAGACCGAGTTGAAAATTGACTGTTGTGCTGTTACAGGCAACCTGAATTCCTAAATAACTTAAATGTCCAGGACCTAAAATTAATGTAAGCCCTTGTTTGGATTTATCCTCTAAGCATTCAGTCTTGTTTCTACTTCACACTGTAAATTCTCAGAGGAGGACTAGCATCCATTGCATGCTGCACTCTGTGCTATGCATTCCAGTCTTGAAAATTACTTTATCATAGCATTTCTTGCACAAATTAAGTTAGAACCACACAGAAAGAGTACATTTCAAGAGTGAAAATACTAGATGGAAAGAAGAAAGAGCAGGTTAAAAGTAGGTGGGCTACTAAGAAAAATTAAAATAATGACTTGTCAAAACAAAGCCATGGGCTTGGATTTTCAGGAAGGTACCGATATTAAGGTGATGAGGCTACACAGTAGCCCCTTTACAGAAAGAATCGTGTGAACAATTTAAGAATCTGCAGCCATGAACTTCATCTGGGTTCTGGATGTCTGGGTTTTAAGATGTATTTGCCTACAGCAGCACAATGCAAATAATCCTTTCGTACTGATTACTTGCTTTGCCCCACCTACATGTGTACTGCCATACTGAGGGAATCACTGTTTCCTCCCTGTTGGGGTGAAACTACTCTTATTTCAAGAGGTAGAGTATCTGATCCCATAGTCATTACCATTTTATGTGCATAAATACTATTTTATATTCAGTGCGTCTGCCTAAAAACAGGGGGGAATCTTCGATGAAGCTACATGCGAGAATTTGTGCTATGTATAGAATATAAAATAAATATGATTATTTAAGTCTGTAGTATTGGCAAAGGTTTTGTGGGCTTTTCATTATCTCTATAAACTGTAATGGAAGTTAGATTGTAAAAAGTCTATTTACTTATTTTGTTGTCCCAAGTAGTTTAAAATTTTTCTGTCTCCAGACTTAGATTTCATATTAAGAATTTACGCCTGTACTTTTACGTTACTTGAGTGTTGCGTTGTTCCAATCAATACTGTCATAGTAGGACTGTATCTATATTTTAATTGTCTCATTAATTGTTAATATATGGGTTTGTATCTTAATTTCTGGTATCAAAGTGGCCGTATAAATCACTTTTGCTATTTTTTTTTTTTTACATTTGAACTTTTACAATATGGTGGGTTTTTTTTCAGGGCCTGAAGGAGCGCTTTTTGAACACTCTGTAGAAACACCACTTGTGAAGGCAGAAGCTTTTAAACAGCTTAGGTAAGGATTTATACATAAAACCATAAATCTAATTAAAAAATGTTATTTGCTATAGATCTTAACATTTTACTGAACAAGGGATTTTCATCAGCATTCACAGAACTACTAATAACCTGTTTTTTCTATTTTATGTGACAAATTATTGTTTTGAAGGAAAATTATACATTGCTCTGCAATTTTGAAATCTATTATGAATGATTTATTGCTGATGGTTAATATTTAAAGCCATGTAAAATACTGTGGAAAGTTTTTCTGTAAACTTGTATTTTTCAATTTTGAAACACTTAAGTATGATTTTTTTCTACAATACAAGTTGCTTGTCTCCAGTAGGTCATCAACCTATTCTTAGTCAAGATTTTTAGAAATTAGTATCAATCTGAGGAAACAGACTAGTAAGAAAAATCAGGAAATGTGCAAAGCTATGTATAACTAAAAAGAAGTTTGGGGTGAGAAAATCATTATAAAGTGCCTTGTATGTTTCAGAACTACTTAACTCTGGGATAGCATTTCTTTGTGTGTTATTCTACGTAATTTTGAGTATCTCAATTTAGTTTATAATATGTTGGTTATGATGAGGTAATGATGAGGTAATACACTCTGTTCTATTCATGAGCATGTTACGTTTCATTTTATAAGCCAGTTCAAAGAAAGACTTGAAATGAAAGAGGATCTCTTTAACAATTATACTTCTATCCTTTCATACCTTGGCAGTCTGCTACCTTCCATCATAATTTCTATTCTTAGCGTTTCATTTCCAGTAGGGATAACTATTAGAGAGTAGAGGAAGATGATTAAAGCTTTCAAGAACACTGCCTGTATCTTGGTGACTGAATTTTCAAATTGAGAATGGCACATGAGGGGGAGACTATTAAGATACTTCTTTTAATTTTCTCCTTGATATTTAAGATTTAATTACAGTAAGATACCTTGTGCTTGCATTTGAAGACCAAATGAGCTCAATACATTAGTCTTTACATGTTGATCTCCACTTTCAAAAATGTGTTTCTTCTACTATGGTAGAATTCAGATGTGACAGACTTTGACTAGTGTGTAGGATTCTGCATTGCAGTGAACATTGTCTGGTTTTGGTAGGAGTGGGTTCATTATGTTGTAAATTTGTCATTTCTTGTGATTATCTCAATTTTGATAAAGTAGGACATCGAATTTTGTAATTACAAAGCCAAGAAGCTCTCTGCAAATTTTAATTGGCTAGATATCAATTATTTTCTGTGGTTTTTACTTTGCTTCAAATGCATCATCAATTAATAATATCTTAAGGCTTAAAGATAATAGTTTTATCCTACAGCCATTATGCTGTTACATTTTAAGTTTTTATCTCACTTAGTTTAAAAACAATTACACTGTTTCAGACTACATACAACTATTGCTATTATAAATTTTTCATCTGTTTTTGAAATAGGATATCATTTGAAGGAAAACACTGAGTTTAATTCAAAGTGCTTGTAAAGTTCCCCAGCATGGATGAGTGTACCTCGTGGCTTATCTCTTTATGATTTTTACCACGTAACTATAAGAACGCTTTTCAATCTAGGATGTTGCTTTGTGTTAACAGAGCTCGAGTGTAATAGTTAAAATCCCATTCGCTTCCGTCTTCAATTAATTTAACATACTGGGAAGTATGGATTCTTCCAGAAGTTATGATAATACTTATTATAATGTCAAGGAAGTACCTACATGGCCACATCAACACTGACACCTGTGACTGACATTAGTATCTGACATAAATCTAGAGCTGCTAAACAACTGTGCTAGAAACTGAGTTAACTTAACCCTAAGAAAAATGCTGAATATCAGGGCAGGAAGCTGTGCACTTATTACATCACTCACTCATGTCCTGGCTGGCTCTGAAGACCTGCAGCTTACCCAGAGCAGTTCAATAATGCTTTATTCCTTTAAATTTTTTTTTTTTTTTTTGCTGTCTTAACCACCCATAACCATTGTCAAGTCTGAAAGCAGAGATGGCAATGATTCCATGGAGGGCTTCTGGGGAGGATGGAGAAGCACATGCATCTATCTACAGTGCAGATGCTAAGTTAAGATGTAGACAGAGAAGAGCAATTTACAAGGCTTGTACTGGTAAAAGGTTATTTTCAAGGGTAACCCTAAACATCACTTCAAACAAAATTCATGCATTCTATTGTGAATGGGCTGAGACAGGTTTAGCAATGAATGGCAGTTTTGTAATGCTTTATAAATGTTCTGTTTCATTCCACACTGTCAAATATAGGAAGCTACCTACTGAAAAGCACCTCAATATGAAAATTTAAAATGCAATTTTAAGTATTACTTTTCTATTTTAAATATGAATATGCTTCCTTTCCAGATTAAGGTAGCGAGTATCAAGTTATAGGTAATATAACCTTTTTTCTGCCCTCAAGCCTTATCTCCGCACTTTCACCATTGATTAATCTTGTGCTATTTTTCCTCTATTTTTCCTTCAGTGGTTGTGCTGTGCCATGTGAATGTGATATGCTGGCTGAATGTGATATAAAGTGCCATGGTATGCAGCATTAAATATAGGGATGACCGCTTCAAGAAAACCCATCCACTTCAAATGTAGTTGCGTGTTTCGAGGAGCTGACGGGGAAGCTGTTAACACTCATAACTTTTCAGCTTGTGTCATGTGAACGGAGGCCACGTTCATTCTCTGTCATTCAGATTTAGGGCAGTATTGCAAACAAAGCTGACACAAATGGCCTTCTGAATTACCCGTTCTGCTGGCTTTCCTGTCCAAATGCCGAATTTCAAGATAGACCGCTTTCCTGGAAACAAAGAGATAAGTGTGTTAGAACATATCTTTTTATGGCTAAGTAATGGAGACAGAGCAATGCAATTATACTGTGGTCAGTAACTGTCTTTTCATCCTGTAATTTGAAGGAAACACATAGAGTCCTTTTCAGTCTAATAGATTGAATTCATGACTCACCAGTAAAGAGCAAAAGATGTGCTTGCATTTACTTCCAACTGGTAGGAAGAATTATATTAACAAAATCTACATTTCAAAATTGAAGCATTCCTAGGTTCAAAATCACATTGCCTACTTCAGAATTCCTTTCCTGGAGTTCTTATCTCTACACAAGATACCTAGTTTCCATTTACACAATTTGTTAAGACTTTAAGACATAGTGGAGACATAAAAACAGGGTCTCGCATGTAGTAAGTGTCCAACAAACATCTCAATGACATGGTTACAGTCAACAGGAAGATTTGGATATATCCAGGAAATATCCTCCCCATACAAACATCGGTGAGGAAGTACTTGGTTAAAATTAGCCAATTGTAATTAGTGAGAACAGAAATACATCTGGACTCCTACTTCTCTCTGCGGAGCAGGAGAGAGAGAAAAAGAGAGACTAGTTTAGAAGGAACTATACTACTACTTTCATGAAATATAAAGAATAAAATAATAAAAAGAAAATAATGAAATATATACAAAACCATATCAAGCTTCCAGGATGACAATCACATCACCATCAGGCACTGAGGAAGTCCCAGACTGGACTCAGTGATGGATGGGAACTGGATTCCAGATCTGCATTCAGGAACACACAGATCAGGATCAAAGGCAGATGAACAGACAGGGTCCTCCTCAGACGCCAGCCATTGAAGAAAGAGGACTGACCCTTTGGTCCCTCAGCTTTTATACTGGGCATGATGCAGATGGGATGGGATACCCTGTTGGTCAGTTTTGGGTCACCTGCCCTGTCTGCTCCTCCCCACAGGTGCGACCCCTCTACGCTTTTCTGCTTCCCACCCTCCAATGGGGCAGATAACAAAGTTGATTGGCCTTGGTTGTTACAGCAATAAGTGTAAGCAAGAGCCTCTCTGCATCCCATGCCTTGGCATCAGCTATAAACATGGGTCTTATCACTCTGGAAGAGAGCAGTTTTCTGCACGACATGCTGGTAATTTCAGCAGTTAGAAGAGGCCTAGTTAGAAAGTAGAGTTACTGAACAAAATTGGTCCTATTTTGCCTCAAACCGGGACACAGATACAGGTTTCATTCCCTTTAGGATGAGGACGGAATTGAACTGATGCTTCATCATTCCTTGCTGAGTAGCAAAATCAATAGGATTATATTACATGTAATATAACATTATATATTGTAAGATATAGTTTATATATTATTTAGAAAGTTATAAAAAGATGGAAAGTGTCATCTCCTCCATAGTTTTTCATGAAAGCGGCCACAGCCCTTGTGCTTTGGTGTGTGTTTGGCATGTTGAGAATCTGCCTCAGTCGGGTCTCCTGGGGCTTCCATGGACGTTAGCTGCCACCTCTGTCTGGATCACAGCAAAGTTCTAATGGAAACCAGGTGCCTTGCTTTCCAAAAGAAGGAATGTAAACAGAATTATAGAAGCCTATGTTCAGACAAGTAACTTGTGACTCAGAATGTTGGTGGGAAATGTATAACAGTAGCTAATGGAACAAGCTGCTGCAGGTAGAGCCATATTTAGCAATTCCCTAAAAGCCAGCTTGTCCCCAGGTTCCATGTTAGGTACTGCAAGTAGCTTCTTCTGATATTATCCAGTTTCGTGCCAGCATACATGCCCTTTTATCCCCAGTTATCAAATAACACTCTCTTTGTGAAAAACTAGTGTCTCAGTTTAGACATTTTTCCAGACTGATGCTAACATACTTTTCTGATAATTTAGAGCACTTTAGAATATTACTTAGCATATTATTCTATTCTTCCTGTATTTCATATCCTTCAATAACATCTAGCTCATACATAGTTTTGTCATTTTGATACTGTTCACTTCTTGTGATCTACATGTCTTGTGGTTTTCTAAGGGGGAAAAAATGGATCAGTGAAGCTGTGTAAATCTCAAAATGATGTTTCTGAACTGACCACTCATATTTCCCAAACTAATGAAAATGTACTTACAAAAGTGACGTCTTTCAATTTATTAACTAACTGCGTACTATGCATAAGGACTATAATGCTCATAGTATTAGCTTGGTTCTTGTATTTGCCATAAGTGGATGTCCAACAGCCAGCAGCTGTGCTTTCTGAGCACAAATCCCATGGGAAATCACTTTTAGTACAGTCAGTTTGTGGTATTTTGCCAGTTCTTCAACTGAGGATTTATATCCAAGTTTAAAAGCGGCCCGCATCATTCCAGCCTTCTTGCATTTGAAAAGCACAATGGCAGGAATGATGTCACTATTCCAGACAGTCAATATTTGTCAATGATTATAAACATATTTTTATATATTTCTATATTTTTATATATATAATTAATTATTTATATATATTTTTAATATATTGCTTTTTATATATATAATGTTATCATTTAACATATTATGTAACAGCTTATGGGTATATTCTGAAAAGATGTCGGTATTTCCCAGGGAAACAGACATATTTTAAACAAATGTATACTGTTGGCATTAACTAAAACTGTATAATATATAATGTAAGAAGCATTGCTTCATATTTTAATGAAATACCCATGTCCAACACTGAGAAGCATCAGACGGTATGTTTTCTAGCTTGTGACTTACATGTTACAGAATCTTGGTAGTCTGAGGGCATAATTGTACGCCTTCAAGGTATTTGGCTAAGGTGAATTACTGTACTGATGGATTGTTGGTAGGCTTTCCTATCATATATTCAGAATAAATATGTCCCCTTCAATTTTGACATCTGTTCTGTGTCATCCAATAGCTCTGCTTTTCTTATGGCTTCTACTTCTCTCTGATCCTCTATGAAGGCTTTCTTTTATGCTTTCCATTCCATTCAGAGTACAATTTCCTTTTGCACTCATAGTATAGATTTCCTAGGGTAAACTGTATAATGAGACAGAGAGAAAGGCTGGAAACTGAAGCTCTGGGGTTTTATGGGTGTACGAATAAGAATTATGAAGGAAATCTAGAATGACGTGTATAGAAGCCATCTAGGGTAAAAACATATGCTAAATAATTGCTTAATCATGTTTGTAATACTAATGCTTACATGCTAATTGCCTAAAAATACCATCTAACTAATTGAAGTACAGTGATTTTTATTTGCATTCATTATGCAAATCAAAAGCCCAGTTAGTCAGAAGAGAATGAACTACATAATGGAAAAGTCTGCAGTTTTTGTCAGTATTTGTACAGCATCTCTGCTCCGTGACTGGTGAGATGTTTCTATTGCAATGTAATTTTATGAGCACTGGCATTAATTTGCTTGATATAAATTTGCATTCATATACTTTAATGCATTCAGGTTAACTAAGAACAGTGTCAAATACTTCTTTTGGTAATAAAAGAATTTCTTTCCATTCATCTGATGGACTCTATGAAAAGGCATAGTTTAAAAGGATCGGGCGGTGCAGGACATCATGTTTATCAACTTTTCAGAAACATTTNTATATATATATATATATAATTGTACGTGTGGACAGTATGACCTTAGGAGATAAACTTATCTGTGCTGATGAGATCATCCTCCCTTCTGTAGCTGTGAGCCTGCAGCGGGACTCTGTCCTGCTCTCACAGATGTTTCCCTGCTGGGGTGGGTTTGGTGGAACAGAGCCTCAGGTCCCCTAGTGCGCCTGCGCTGGCAGTCGGATGTGCTGGCAGTCGGGGCCGCTCTCACGAGCACCTACAACGCGTTTCCCGTTTTGAAGGACTGCTGGCCTCCGAAACGGTGCGTGAGTGATAGGTGTCTCAGTCAGAGCAGGAGAGGAAACCAGTGCGCCGATGTCAGTAGCCTGTTTGCCAGGTCAGATATCCCTGAGAACACATGCCAGGTTTCTGCCCACTGTCATCACTGGCTTTCCCTTACGCCAGTCAGGTGGACGATGTTCTTCCTAAAGCCTCAGGTTTTCAGAGATGCAACTTAACGCATGAAAATCAACTGGGGTTGTTTCTGCTGCTTGTACAGGACAAAGCCATTTGCCTGTTGCCCACAGCCGCTTAGGTCAGTAGTGCAGAGGTGCGATGATTTCTGCGCCTACAGGGTTGAACTGCGCAGCTGACGGCGGCGGGCTGCTCGGTGAGATTGCTAAAGTGAACTTGTCGTCAGTGCTTACAGCATACTCCGCCAGAGCGCAAGCTACCGTGAAAATTTCATTACTGATTGTCGCAGTTATAGACACCTTGCAGATGACCACCTGGAGCTCTATTTGGAAGTCTGTGATTGTGCTGTCACTGATCTAAGACATAATGTAGAGCTGGATAGAGCATCCTTTACGTTATCTTTCACCTACGTGTGAAAATACCTTTATAATAAAATACGTTTCATACCTGCGTGTATGTCAAGGGAGCTGGAGGGGAGGTGCAAACCAGGAGTCGCCCACCATAAGGATGTGCACGTGGCAACCACTGGAAGAAGAAAGGGAAGCATTTCCTAATAACAGCAGTTCTTCCAAGATATATTATACATGTGCACAGTCACTACTCACTCTTTCCCCTCTCCCTCAGCCTGTGGGTGCAGCTGTGGTACTTCAGTTGTGAGGAAGCTGAAGAGACCATGGCACATTCCACCACTGTACTAATTAATCACAAGAGGGGAAGGGTATAACCTGCTTGTCAGCAAAGACCTCTTCACTCGAGCATTTCTGTTCATGCGGAACAAGTGGACACTATGAGCAGCATGTATTGAAGAATTCCACTTACTTGAAATCTTTCTATGTTTGTACATATTACAGAAAAATTTGCTTGAGGCATGTAAAAGAAAGGCATGGCAAGTTTCAACCTGGAAGATAATTTTATGAAAATAAATTTTCATAATGAAAATACTAACCAGATTTTTACAACAGTGGTGCACAATCTGTTATTATATGAGAGTAAAATTTTATAATACAGTAAGTTGTTTTATAATATCATTAAAGTCATTTGAAAAATACAGCTATGCTGGAAACATCTGTGATGTGCCAGATTCAATCACATTCACTGAGGCCTTGGCTATTTTTAATTACCTGGAGAGTCAGCACATCATAAAATTGAGGTCATCACAGAGACCTCTTTTGAATTAGCTCTGCTTACAACTCTTTATCACAACTGTCAGTCTTGAGAGAAGCTTCCGTTTTCATCATATTTCAGTTCTGATCTTTAGCCTTCATTCCTTCAACAACTCTGTATTGAGTGACAGTGGACAAACAGGCAAAAACACCTCAATATTTAAGATGGATGGAGAATTAGTAATCAAATAACTACACTCTAATAATCACATCTTCTATGTTTTTGAATAGGCTATAAATGTCGTTTTAAATTGCTTTTATAGTCTTTTCAAAGTCCAATTAAAACTGGGCATTGTTTTATTCTCTTTTTTGGAGAACATGTAAGTGCACTTCTCCTAGAACTTTGAACATTTCTTTTATATTGCTCACATAAAATAAGTTCTGTTAACCAAAACCTTGGGAACTGGAAACATCTGTTATTCAAATCTGGTTTTGTAATTGGGCTTGTGCATAGACATCACCCCCAAGTGACAAGCAGTGTTAGCGCCTGCTGTGCTTATGCTGTACAATTCCCTCGAATCCAGAATCTCATAACTGAGATTTACTGGAATCATCTGTTGCTACTCATTTCAGATTTAGAAGATAAATACAAACCAAATTTGGAACAGAGACTATTTCAAGAAATAAAACTATGATGAGAATTTTTTTATTTAAAGAAAAATATGCTGAAGAACATACCAGCCGACATCTTCAAGAGCAGCAAATACTCCCAACGCTTAAGACTGCCACCCAAAAGGAATGGAGTGCCTAAGGGATCTGCCCTTTAACCTTGATCATCTGTAGCATTAGACAAGATAAGTTTAAAAAAACACTAATAAATTTATTTATTTAAAAATCAACCACACTTCCTGTACATATGGAGTAGGGTTAAAAAACAAAAACAAATCAAAAAACCCCCCATTTGTTTCTGTCTAACATTTTGGCTGATCCTAAATGATTTCTTCATTGTTCGCGCGTGTGATTCAGCTGATAATTCGGCACACGCTCCTGTTTAGCATTCAGCTCTTACATATTCAGGCTGCATTCACACAACAGAGTCCAAACCTAGAGGACCCTATTCTGTGTGCCCAGAATAAGCAAATGCATCTCAGATGCTCATCCAGATTTAGAATTCCCTCTCTGCAGGCAGAAACACCAATTCACAATTCATTTGTTCGTTCATTCATTCAATGAAGTGGGAAGGGATCCTCCCACAAGCCCATACAGATGCATTTTCAGAGATATTCATACACCTGGAGCACAGCCCCAGGGGTTTACAACCACTTGGGCAGATAGTTCAGGTGGAATTGAGTCAACTCATTTAGACATCTAGAGTGTCGCTGTCTACATCAGATCTCATCACCTTGTTGTGGGAGGCAAGAGATACTGTTAGGGCCTATTACATTTTATCCTAACGGAGGCATCTAAAATCGATCAGGTTAATTATGCCCTAGCAGTGCCTATTTCTCTCTGTTCATTTTGAAGGGTGCATGGGGGATCACTTATACTCCTTACTATAGGCAACTACATTTGTTCAGAGGGATCACGCGCTTATCGACTATGCCATGTTTGGTTAAGCTCTGAAGAAATGAAAATTCATCATAAGAAACAAGGCCACGCACCGTGCCGGGAAATGTTCAAATCCCAGAGTAAAGCTCTTCCACTTGTAACCCTATATTCCATAAATTCATCTAAATTGTTAATCATAGTTTATATAACCTTGTAACTAGGATTAGCAAAAGCTGTCAATTACGGGCTCTTGTTTGATATCAGGCACGAGGTAATGAGTCCTTCCAAGCTAATAATTAGCTTGGAGGCCCTGGCCATGCTAGAACTTTATCTTTTCAGGAAAGTCATGACACTATCTAAAATAAATGCCTGAAATAAATGTCTTTTCTTTCTAAGTTGGTAAAAATCCATAGCTGTCTTATACTCACTAAAGACTTTGAGGATTTCAAAATACAGTCTTAATGTTTTCATTGCTATCAATTTTCTGAATCTCTTCTTTTGTCAAAGCTTTCTGCGTATCTTCTGCATCAAATTCAGACTTCTTTTTTATCCTAATCGTAATAATTGTGTGTCAGCCTCTCATGCTTGTATTTATATGTATATTTATTATCTTCTACAGTTGTTCCATTGACTCTAGCAGTTCTTGTTCCGAGGGGTTTTCTGTACTGCTGTGCACCACTCCTCTCCAATGTCTTCCTGTAATTTGCTTATTTCTTAAAGCTTACAAATCTGCAAATTTGCATCAGGGAAACAGCATAGTCTCTTTTTCCTTGTAATCTTGGATCATCAGGCTGCCCACAGCCTGAAGCACAGGAGAGAATGAAGCAATTTTATATGGTTTGTGCTTTTCTTTCATGGACTTCTCAACAAAGAAGTCACTAGAGGGACACAATCCATTTTGGTTTCTTGGGTCCTCCAGCTCTGCTGTTGCAATACTTAACATTTAGCCCCTCTAATTCAGCAGTAGAGCAAATAACAGTCTTGATTCCATATCTAAGTTGTTTGAGTTGCAAGGTTGTAATAAGTCCATGGATAAAATCATTTAAATACAGATTAATGCAGAACTTTTATCTATAGACAAATTAATTTATCCATAGAATCTGGTTAATTATGATTTTATTTCTATCCACTGATTATCTAATGTAAAACACACTAAGAGTTGAAGAATGCATTACTGCAGCAGCTCGAGATTCTGTGAAGCCATCATAAGATTGTTTTAGCTTTATAAAATGCACTCCCTAGAGGTGAGTTAGGCTTAGTTGATCCAAATGATCATTTGTGATCTGGGTTCTTGGTTTCTCCACTGCACCACCACATGGTTCTTCATGAAATATTGACTCCATTGTTATCAATGGGATTTTGTCATTTCACTGTGCTCCCCTTCATTCATGCCAAGCAGAGTAAGCCCAGCCATGTCACATATGATGACAGGTCCTTCCTGGGAGTGGGAATATGAAAGTGATTCAACAGTCTTTTTTTCCTCTCTGGTTGAAAACTCAATCCTGAAATGGTAATGAAGTGCTCCTAGCCCTTACCAACACAGAAATCTGGGAGGGGAATCTAATAAGCTTTCTGCCCTCCAGAAAATCTAGCTATAAAGGTAACAGCATCTTTTTAAAAGATATTATTTTCCTTGACCATACAGAATCCGTTACAAATTTGAGAGTTTATTTTTTAACCAAAAACTATTAACAGTTTATACCCTGTTGCTATCAGAAAAAAATAATGTACTTAATCTTATTTTTATTTTCCAAAAGGAATTATTTTTTAAAAGAAAGAATCCTGCAGCACTATTACCCGCGCCATACAAAAGCCCTGTACTGCTATTAGTAGCCCTCCTGTAACAACTTGCCTCACACATTAGGGCTGTCAGTATAGGCATGTATGTCAATGTTAAGCACATTATTGTCCCAAGAAAGAAGACTACCAGAAAAAGCAGAGCCTACTACATCCTTGTGTAATTAGTTCAGAGTAGCTCTGCGGTTATTGAAGTATTTGGGATGTGTCAGTGCATTACAATGTGCATTTGTGTCTATTTTTTAGAGGTCAGAGCTATTACGAACTGCCAGCAAAGCCCAGCACATTTTGAGACTTTCCCAAGTGACTGGAGATGAAATGACAGACCTTCCAAAGTGACATTTTCATTAATGCGTTTATGCAATAAGCAGAAGAGAGTCAAGAAAAAAGTTACTTTAAAGATCAAATTACAACAAATTGCTCCATTATTTTATAGTCTCTAAATTGCAACATAGTGCCACTGAAGATTTAAAAAAAAAAAAAGCTTCAGAATGGCTAGAAAAATGAGACACTTTACATACAGACATTCCAGCCAAATAATTTTTCTTTAATGCAGTTCCTATATATGTACACTTGCCTCTAAACAGACACTCTGATAGTATGTTTCTTTGAATTTAATTGTACCCTATTCATTTTCTTCTGATATTATCAGACAACTTTTCTGTATTTTCACAAGATTCTGATAATCTTTTTTACTACTGGTGCAGTAACTTTATTTTGGAGAGGTATTAGCCTGGGCATACTCAAGTTGAAGATAAAATTCTAATATTCAGCTGTATGTTGTGCTATTATAAGCTTTCCTGTGAATTTGTCTGCAATGAAATAGCCAGATGCACTTGGAAGAAACTGAAAAAAAGTTCTTTTTTCATTTTAAATAATTATTATTCAAATCAGATTCTTTAAAAATGTGCTGGTTTGCATATTGTATTTTATTGTGGCATAAATAATAGACTAACTTGGGATTCAGTGTAAGGGAGCTGTAGATACTGACATGAGTCTTACTGAAACAGAATATGTGTCCTAATGCAGACAACTCCCAGGAGCAATAACCTTTGGAAAACGGTTTCTTTGAACTAAGCTACAAAAATTAGGATGATGCAGTATAACCACTGACGAACTAATGGACTTGACGGAGGGAAATGGATGCTGGGTTTCAGTCAGATTTTTTTTCATTATAGTTCATTTAGCTCAGACTTAAGAGTATCAAAGTAAAAGGAAGAAATGTGGAAGACAGCATCATCCAGGTAGGAAGCAATTATTCCACATTTAAATGAAGACATTCAATATGTGTGGTGCAAAATGGTACATTTTAGAAAGAAAAATGAGTCAGCATTGGGAAGATATATAGTTGTTATGTCAAATCAGAATTTTGCACCAAGGCTTGACTAAGTAACTGCTCTGTTTCCATTACTGTGCAGAAACTGATCAGAGAAGAAGATTTAATGACTCATTAGTATTTCGTGGTTTTTGACATTCAGTAAGAGCTATCAGAGTTTACTGCTGAATACTAATACTTCCATGTCCTTAAGATACACACAGTTGTTGGAACACGCTGTGAAACTCACCTTTCCTGTTTGCAAAAAGATGTAATTTTAGGAGCCATTCCAAAGAAAGTAATTTTACAAAACAAAACAAAAACGAGGCATATACTGAAACTGAGATCTCAGCCCTGTTGTCTTGTCCTTCTTTGCCTTTGGACCTGCTGGCAAGCAGTCAAAAGCCACAGGGCAGAACGCCAAGATCCATAGCTTTGGGTAATCATATTCTTTTTCCTACATCCTGATCACCCTCCCCAGTTGCCTTCTGGGAGATAAGTGAATATGGGTGGGAGCTGGCAGCTAGCATTAGTGTGTGCCTGCTGCTCACTCTCCACCTCTGCAACTCCAGGTTAGTTTTGCTCGGCTCAGGTCAAAAGGAATCCAGCTTCCTCAAAAAGAAAGAATATGGTTTGAAATTCCGTATATTGGACCATAAATAAATGCTGACACTCTCTTTTTCCTGTGTAACTAGTGCACGCTCTGGCTAGAGTTTACTCTCTTACAATGTCTAGCTGCATTGCCAGTGAATTAGACTGCTTTCAGACTAATCAAAAAGCCAATATACTCCTATTGCCTTTTAAAGGTTAACATGCATTTAAAGAGCAGAGCTGAAGGCAGACACCTACAGAGAACCAAGGCCAATTAAGCCCACAGAATCCTCTAGGTTGCTTTTTGACTTTCAAGACATTAGTTTCTTGACAAGTTAAAGATTCTCTTTTTCCACATTTTTTCCTCTTTTTTTTTTTTTTTGGTCTTCATTTCTTACCTTTTCTACTTTTCTTCTGCGCCACAATGTCCAATCACTGCCTAATTTCATTTCTGTTCCCCTTTCACCTTTGAAGTCAGACTTGAACTCAAGGGCAGGCGTCCGTGGCACGCCAAAGGCATATGAGGGTTTCTTCCTTGCTTTACAATGTGAAAAAGTTGTTTTGGTTATGTGCCAACAGCATCTGATGTTCTGTGCTCCATTTTCACAGCCTGTCCCCTGTGCAGCCTCAGTAATTCTGTGTCTTTATAGACTGTAATAAGACCTGTCACCATTGCTGTCCTAACTCTTCCCGTTTCTTTCAAAGAATTAAAGTAGGACAGAAAAATGGCATATATTCATAACCTCAGAAAAAGATGAGCCTCATCTTGGCAGTACACATGCACAGGGAGAGTTGTACAGTGCTTTCTTTCACAGGAATGCAGACTTGCAGGACCTCATTGAACTCACTATAGTGGCTTTATTTGGCCATGGAACAGTTCAGTCAAAGCACTCCATTTTTTTAAAATGTTTTCTAACTCTGGGAAGTCACGGAGATTGTTTACTGAGAGGTGGGTCAAACGGCCACATACTCAAAAGAGTGGGAGACATCCTTATGAGGTCGCCAGGTTTGATTTTAGTATCTTCATGGAGGTTCAAGGGAAACAAGAAAAATATGCAAATACACACCAGTGCAGCATGTACCATTATTCCAGCTCCAGCTCTTCGGTATTACATTTTCTAAATCTCCTCTTTCTTCTTCACATTCTTCAGTCTTTATTCTAATAGTGTATTTCCCATGCGTGCTCCCATATCAATGCTTAGGAACAAGTGGGAAGCAGTATCTTGAGTCCTACAAAGACTAAATGACGGAAGGGCCATGGGATCTTTCATTGTCTTCTGCCCTCTCATACAGCTTTGTTCTTAAATAAAACCTTAATATAGATGTTTATTTGGCCCTTTTGCATGGATTCTTTTATTTAATTATACTGAAGCACTATGGCAGGAAGACTGAGGATATTAGAGAAAGTGATGGATTAGTATATTTTAGTATATATTTTACGAATTCTCGTAAAAATCAATACCAGCAAGCTTTGTGAAAAAACTTTTCATGAAAAGACATTATGAACTAGCTAACGTTTAGGTTCTGCCTGGACCCACCTCATGTTCTTTCATTGTTTAAAAGGGCTTCACACAAAAAAACCCACCATATTGGTGAACACCAGACCAGTATCTTATTAATGATCTAAACAAACATACTGCTGTGAAATAATCTGATATAAAGTAAAACAAATCAAGTTTAGTATATTTGACACTTTGTTTTCTGCTGTGTACAAGGCCCCTAGCTGTTTCTCTTCTACTGATATAAAAACACATTTAACTCAAATACTTTATACACTGCTAAATTTTCTACTGTAACTGCAACATTTTGTAGAATATTCCCTGTATGGTAACATTGATCAGGCTATTTTAATCAAAAGGCAAGCCAAAAAAAAAAAAAAAAGGCAAGCAGTTAGCTGTATGCATGTATGGACGCACCAGTTGTTGGGTGCACCACAATTTCAGAGGTAGTGCCCATCTATCTGTCCAGTCCACTTGCAGCAACCCTGCTCTTCTTCAGGTAGGTGCTGGGAGGAATGCATACATTTGGGGAACTTTTATCTGAAGACATAACCAGGAATTCTGTCCCCATTGAATTCAGGAGAGATGCTGACTCATAGGATGGAAAGGACAAAATTTGACCAGAAGGAAGAAATAAACTATTCCCCAAATTCACAACAGCAAGCTGGTTCCTCTGTCCTGCTCGATGAGTCAAGCTATCCCACATTGCTGTAGGAAACTTGGGCTCTAGAAGGCTCTGGTACTCTTTTTCAGTACTATAACCAGCTTTCTAATGCATTGTGGTACTTACAAGATCAGCCAGGTATCCTTCCGTCTCCTGCCAGAACAGGATGAAAGAAGAGATCGATATTCTTGCAGTATGCACCAGCTAAGAAGGGATATTCAAAGTCAGGGTTGAACTCGGCTGCTTCTTTACCACAACCAGAGCAGGTTGTCACTCCTTGCACATCTGCCCTAAACACAGCCAGCTGAGCAGTTTCTGGTGATCTGGGATCTCTGTGAGTTAGCAACATCCTTGCAGGAAAGGGTGGGAATCTCTGAGCCTGTAGGGAGTTGGGACAGTTTCAGATCCAGAGCCTGGATGCAGCCCGGATTCCCTCAGAAGACTTTCACACGGTCCTTCATAGATTATTCTGCACACCTCAGCGCCAAATTTCCTTGGCAGGCAGCCAAGACAGTATAGCCAACTTCTGGAACTATCCTAACCAAGAAGGAAGAAGACAGTAATAAAAAATACTATCGGTTGCTTCAGTTGTAATGGACTGCTGGAGGACCAATACCAGCAGGTGACAGAGCTATCAAATATGAGCAGGGACCACTTACTTCCCCACCCTTCCCTGCCCTTGATTAACCGAGACAGGGCAGTTTCCCTGCACTTTGCCAACAAACCTCCCTGGTGGCTGCAGGGACCAGGGTGAAGAACAGCAAGGCAAAACTCTGCAAGTCAGCCTCCGTATTGTTTCCGTTGCTTCACCATCCGTGGATATGTCTACATGAGTGTCTTAATTTAAAATTAGGAACATCCTTTTGAGGGAAATCTCCCAACTGGCTGAGCTCCCCAAATCTTTGTTCTCACTGTGGAATTGTTTGGCGCACATGAACAGGATTACATTTGGATTAAATTAGCCTGAAAGCTGTGCTCTCTTGGAAGATGCCTAGCATGCTCCAACCTTCTGTGTGTCCAGTCTTTCGGGTCAGGCAACAGGGAGTCCAGAGTGCTCCTCAGAACACATCTAATGGGGCGTCGGGTCCTTGGCATCAAATGTGTTTCTGTCCTGATCAACTCCTCTTGCGTCGCAGCACTTGCTAATAGACCCCTGGCAGCTACCACGGTGCCTAGAAGCCACTGGTAAGTACAGAATCCATCTTCCCAAATGAGATACAGGCTGTGACAGATGTCTCATTTAGGACAGCACATTACATAGATTAATTCCTCTAGGTGATAAAGATCCTCACTCTATTCTGTTAAATGTAATTTATATGCCTGCAATTTTTAAAAAAGATAAAGTCACTGGTAACAATATATTCCCTCATCATTCTACTGCCTGAGTTCAAACAAACACTAAAAAAGGACCAAAAACTCTTAAGACAATCAACTTCTGTCCTCTAAGTGTCTGTGCACCCTGCAACGTTTTCAAGCAAATGGAATTCTTGTTTTGCCAAGACTTTTGAGGGATGCACATCAACATTTTGCTCAGCCCAGCCTACTCTCTTCCCCCTTTTATTGCCTAGGGAATAGATCTTGAAAATTTCTTGTCAGCCATTATCTGCACACAGTCGTGTATCTTCTTCATGGCTGACCAGATCATTCACAATGCAGAGCAACTTCCTCCCATCATCTGTTTACTAATATTTAAAAAAAACCAAACAAACAAACCACGTTTTGCTGTATTAGTGTCTATTTAAAACACCACCAATGTTAAGAGTTGCAGTGCTCTATTCATGTCTTTCTGAGACACCCTGAGTTCATGCAGGTATCTCCACCAGTCAGCTCTTCTGCTAGGGCAGTTCTGTGGTCCCCAGGCCCTTAAGCATACAGGAGAAGTTCAAACCTGCCCACCAGTGACAAACTGGAAGTGCTTCAGGGCCAGGCCTACTGAAGAGTTTTAGGTGACTTTAAGGTCAATGTCTAGGGGCTGAGGAAGTCATGTGTCTTCAGGACCAAGTGGGGACTGAGAAAGATCTCAGGAATAAATTTTTCACTGTGAGGGTGGTGAGGCACTGGAACAGGTTGCCCAGGGAATCTGTGGAGGCCCCATCCCTGGAAGTGTTCAAGGTCAGGTTGGATGGGGCTTTGAGTAACTTGGTCTAGTGAGAGGTGACCCTGCCCGTGGCAGGGGGGTTGGAACTAGGTGATCTTTAAGGTCCCTTCCAACCCAACCCATTCTATGATTCTGTGATTCTATGAGATTCTATGAAAGGACATTTAAAGTCAAGGTTCAACTCAGTCATGTTATTTCTAGACTAGGTGCCTGTTTCACTATTACTACATCTAGACTTGAGGCACCTTGAGTGCTGTGTGAAGAAATATATCATTAGTGCTATTGAATGTTGCCTTTGCTAAAATCTCCCACATGATAGATCCAGAAGGCTTTAAAATCATTGCTTAAGCTTCACTGCAGTTTCTATTGCCAGGAAGCTCCAATGACTTAATTAGCCTTAGTTAATCTAGAAATAGGACCTGTATAAACAGCAGAAATTTAGGATTGTGATTGATATAGCAAATATAGCTCTGCCATGTAATTTAAATGTATGTAAGTCCTATCATAAATCTGTAAATGCTTCTGAAGTCTGTAGGCTTCTTGCCAACAGTAATTTTGGTAGAAAATAAGAAATATTTCTCTGCTGTTTGATTGCTTTTCAAATTCCAGGTCTGATATGCTTTTTAAAAATCTGTCCCAGTCCGCCTTCTTGTAATATTCAATAGAGCTTAAAAATAAAAACTTATGCCTATGTATAGATTGTTTACATAGATTAAATACTTAACAGACAAACATGAGCTATTTCAATGTTTATAGCTTTTTGCTAAAACAAACAGCAACAACAGTTGTATTCAACTACCTTGACACAATATAGGAAAATATATTAAACTTTAAATATTAAAAATACAAACTTTGGTTATTTTTTCATTATATAATGCATACAAATATGGATTGAAAAACAGTCACATGGAGCAGTCTCCCATGTAAATCACTCAGGGAAAAACTGGTTTCCAGTTTCATAAAAGTTTAAGGGTCTAAGCCAAAAAGTCATAGAAAAGTTGTTAAATCACAAACCCTGCTTAATAAAGATTACTAATGCTATGTTAGATGGCTGATGCAGAGCAGACTTGTACTCTTGCCCTTGTTCTCAGCAGGATCATGACAGAAGTTTGACATCCCAGAGCCATGGGATAAGGCATCAAACTATTTTGTAGATATGGTCCTAGTATGGAACCATGACGCAGCTAGGAACTGAAATTATCAATTTGGAGTTTAAGCTAACTAAGGTTAGTGACTTAACCTTAATGAAGGTGACTAACCCAAGAGATGTCAGGGAGAGGCACATCACAGAAACAGTCATAGAATGATTTTGGTTGGAAGGGACCTTTGAAGATCAAAGACGACAGAATCTCCTGTTACCTCCAGTCAGCAGAGATAAGCCAATGTTGCCTGAGTTATTCTCAGATTTGGGGATAAAAAATGAAGTTTCAGTGACTGTGCTCGACTGTGCTCATATTTCATGGGTTTAGGTTGTAAGATACCAGCTGGATTTAGCTTCCTCAGAACTCTAAGGTACAACTGAAGTTTCTCACAGGCACAAACTGACTTCTTTTAAATTCCAGTTTTGATGAGGTAACTGCAAAAAAAGGAAGAACTGAAGCGGTCTGAGTAAACGAAACCCATCAGACAGCTACATGGGACTGTGTGTGAAATCGTTTCATTCCTTAGGCACGACTGGCAGCCAGCGTCTAGACTGACTATCTGCCACGTACCTCGTAAAAGACCTCCTGGGGCACGGTCCTCCACTCATCCGGGTGGGCGGCTGTTGAGCACGCAGGGAGCCAACACAGCATCTGCTGGGAGTGCCTGCACATACGTGTGCACATACATGTGCGTACACACACACACACCCCCACACACACACCACCCCCCTACATTTCCAGAAGAGACTGTGCGTGAGCACATGCTGACCTGGGAACAGGGATGCATGTCTTGAGTTCTGCATTATGGATGAAGCCCACTATATTTTATATGTGTCCCGAGAACATATGGAATACAGGGGGTAACGTGTATAAAGTAAACTGGGACCACCAGTTGATTAATTTTCTCTAGCCCTAATATTCACCTGTTGAGTGTTGGCTGATAGTGTAAAGTTCAGGCTGGTGTCATCAGGAAGGATGAGCCAATATTCAGGAGCAAAACCCAGCAGGTATCAACTCTGATCCTGTGGTGTTCCCAGTGCCTCCAGATGAAGCAGTTCCAGGTAACGGCCAAAAGAAGCGATATAATCACTAGCTTGTTGCTGAGCTTGGCCTTTTTCGTTCCATCTCCTGATTTTTAATTAGTACTTCTATCCCTGCTACTTACTGTGGAACTTATACCAAAATTCTGAAGAAACAAAGCCTTATCTCTTTGGAAAATAAAAATCATTAATCCTGCACAGCTGACTTGATGAGGTGATTGCTCAGCTAATACAGTACCTTCCTGCCATCTTGTGGCGCTGCAGGGTTTGCAACTTTCTCTTATATTGCATAATTTTTATTTCAAAGTTACTGGTTTGTAAGTTTCAGATGCCATCTAGTTAACACACACAAACTGAGTGAAATATTGGTCTGACTGATAGTAGTGTCAAAACTCTTGTTGATTAAAAAACTTCCAGACTGCACTAATCATATTAATATCAATATCTTATTATATCAAAAATGAAAATAAATTCAAACTAAAGAATATAAAAATGGGTCTCAGTTTTAAAGAATAAATTACTGTTACACTGAAATATTCTGAAGTTATCTCTGAAATATACCTTGCATTTCTATTATAAAGTCATCTGTATTTTTCATTTGGGGTACTTTGGTGTTCTTAAATAGCTACCTCCTTTTTCAAGTCTGCCTGAAGAAAAAAGAAGCTGCATCGTTTACATGACTTCAGGCGAGATCCTTCAAGTGCTTGCTCAAATTTTACTTATTTTTCAAAAATAAAGGAACATATGAGAATGTGCTACTGTCAGATTTCCTGCTCCTGCTTTCAGGCTGGAATCACCGACTCGATCTTTGAGCATGGATGCACCACGAGGAATTAATATCAAAGCGCAAGCTGGGAATATTGAAGCTCTTTCCCAAATGGATATCAAACTACACAGCAGCGATGGTGTGGTGAGTACAAGACCTTCTGTTTCTACAACTAGGGTTGATCTTGCTGTGTCACTATAGCTAATAACTTCAAGCCTTTTTTGAAGTTCTGTTAAGTCAATTCCTTAGATTTTAGGAGACAGGATATTAAAACTAATGGTGCCAGTAATAAGACTTTTATTTATGGGTCAGGTTAAATAATACTGCCGATTGACATAATGTTGTATTAGCTTAGAGAAATGCTTTCTAATAAAACTCTGACAGTGCTTAGCTCCCCACTAGTACAGTGATCCCCAGGCACCCCAGTGGGGTCCGTGGCCCAGAGGCAGACAATCAGCCCCAGAGTTGCTAAATTAAGGAGTGAAGCTCTGCAGGTGTCAACAAGAGCTGCCCCATCAGCAAGAGCATGCGACATACAGCGTGCAGCCTGTTTATCCCCTCTGAGAGGCTGTATAGTGCCAGTTCTGCCACAGAGGACTTCCAGACCAACCTGAATGTCCATCCTTAACCAGCTGGCACGGCTGTGAGGCTTCAGCTCTCAGGCCAGGACAGACCTGGGTCCAGCTGCAGCAGCAGCACCCATGCCCTGCTGTTCAGCGTATAGGCAGGGGCCTCGTCTCTTATAGAATCATACGATGGTTTGGGTTGGAAGGGACCTCGAAGATCACCTAGTTCCAACCCCCCCGCCACCTTTCACTAGACACAAGCCCCATCCAACCTGGCTTTGTACACTTCCCGGGAGGGGACATGCACAACAACTCTGGGCAACCTGTTCCAGTGTCTCACCACCCTCAGAGTAAAGAATTTCTTGTAATATCTAATGTAAATCTACCCTCTTTCAGTTTAAAACTGTTACCCCTCGTGCTCCCAATACACTTGATGATAAGGAGTCACAGAATCACAGAATGGTGGGGATTGAAATGGACCTTCATAGATCATCTAGTCCAACCCCCCTGCCAAGCAAGTTCACCTAGAGTAGACAGGACAGGAATATTTATAAGCATTGATGAGATCCCCTCCCAGTCTTCTCTTCTCCATGCTAAACAGACCCAGGTCTCTCAGCTTTTCCTCATAACAGAGGTGCTCCGTTCCCTTGATCATCTTCGTAGCCCTCCACTGGATTCCCTCCAGCAGTTTCTTGTCTTTCTTGAACTGGGTGGCCCAGAACTGGACACAGGACTCCAGATGTGGCCTCACCAGGGCAGAGTAGAGGGGGAGGATGACCTCCCTTGACCTGCTGGCCACACTCTTCTTGATGCACCCCAGGATGCCACTGGCCTTCTTGGCCACAAGGGCACATTGCTGGCTCATGGTCAATGTGTCCATCAGGACTCCCAGGTCCCTCTCTGCAGAGCTGCTTTGCAGCAGGTCAACCCCTAACCTGTACCAGTGTATGGGGTTATTCCTCCCCAGGTGCAGGACCCTACACTTGCCCTTGTTGAACTTCACTAGATTCCTCTCTGCCCAGTACTCCAGCTTGTCCAGGTCTCGCTGAATGGCAGCACAGCCTTCTGGTCAGTCCCTCCCCATCTTTCCCATAGTCCACACTTAAGTACTGGAAGGCTGCTATAAGGTCTCCCTGGAGCCTTCTCTTCTCCAGGCTGGACAACCCCAACTCTCTTAGCCTGTCTTCATAGCAGAGGTTCTCCAGCCCTCTGATCATCTTCCTGGCCCTCCTCTGGGCCCGCTCCAACAGGTCCATGTCCTTCTTATGTTGGGGTCCCCAGAGCTGGACACAGTCCTCGAGGTGGGGCCTCATGAGAGCAGAGCAGAGAGGGAAAATCAGCTCCCTTGACCTGCTGGCAATGCTGCTTTTGATGCAGCCCAGAATACAGTAGCTTTCCAGGCTGCGAGCGCACATTGCTGGCTCATACTGTTTTTCATCCACCAATACCCCTGAGTCCTCCATAGGGCTGCTCTCGACCCACTCATCGCCCAGCCTGTACCCATGTTTGGGATTGCCCTGACCCACATGCAGGACCTTGCACTTGGCCCTAAACTTCATGAGGTCTCTGCTAAGGAAGAGGATAGACACCACCTTATCCCCCTCCCACATTCCAGTGTCTGCAAGAGCCCGGGCCTTAAAGCAGCTTTGTATCTAACAAGTCTGAGTAGAAGGCTATTCTTAAACCACTGCCTAGAGAAAGTCAAGTTGGTTTCTGGCACACTATTGTATTATTATCTCTAATGAGCCCATTTGTCCTGCTTTCTCCCATGCAGCTTTTGCTCGATGCGGAAACTGTGCGACTGCCCAAATTGCCTGAGGGTACACGGGGTGGATCTGGTATTTCTCAGGGGCTTTACGAAATCTGCGTGTGTCCAGATGGAAAGCTCTACCTGTCAGTGGCCGGCGTGGGCTCCACTTGCCAAGAATACAGCCGCGTCTGCCAGTGAGGCACCAGGAAAGGCCACACACCCCTTTGCTAGTCTGAGTTTCATATTATTGCTAAAGAGCATTACAAAGAGCAGAACTTTCGGAATTTTAAAAACAAAGTACTTCAGTTTAGGAAACAAATCTGTATCTATGATTCTGGACTACAGGGTGAAAGGGGAAGAAGAGCACAAATGACATTTCAACTTCAGAAGAATGACCTGAATCAAATTATATGTTCTGTCAGTAACACTTTGAAAACAGCCTTACAGAGAGTATAAAAAAATAGAAGGAATATGTTTCCTTGCTGAACTTTTATCCAGTCAGATGATTGTGTCATTGTTAATATTTTTGATCTCCGTGGTTTTTTTCTCTCACTACATGTAAACACTTACTGCATTAGTGGGTGAAATTAAATTGAGGGGAAGTACTTGAACTATTTGCTAAGACAAAGCATTATTTGGAGAATTCAGAAAGTGCCAGCAAATGGTCTATGCAATTTTGTTCTTGCAATAACACAAGATACGAAAAATGTGGTATTTGTATAAGTTCTGTGTAGAAGGTGTTAATTTGCTGATGGCTTTCTATTTTAATTTAGCAAAATATACGCTGATTTGCTTATTGCTGAGATTCATATAGGAGTCATTTACACCTCCCTGTGTCTCAAATCTGTTCACTGTACAACAGAGAAATATGTTAGTATATTTTATAATAGCAATAGTTTGTTGTACTGCCTATACCATCATACTCATTTAAACCCTTTTATATTTGAGGACATGCTAATTCAACAAGGCAATTTGTTCTGCCAGCTGGACTAGTAAAAAGGAAAAAAAAAAATCCTTACTGTGGCTCCAGATTGTCTGACACAAGGAACTATTTGGGTGGAGGGGAAAAAAAAAGTCCTTTTTTGCAGCCCACAGGATTCAATTACGAGGACTATTTCATTTCCATCTGCAGCTGTTGAATGATATTTCTGAACCCGTCAGAGTGGGACTCCATCACAAACAGAGAGAGTAAAACTACTCTTTATTATTTTTTACATTTAGGACTTTGGATGCAGAGTAAATGCTCACCAGAGTTGACAAACCATTTATTGACCTTGTAGACAAACACAACCGCAGACCCGTTCCCCTGTACAGTGTTGCACTGAACACAAATAAATTGTTTGCACACCTCTGGGTAGCAGGATTTGTATTTGATAGTCTGTTGTTTAAACCACATGGGTTTTTAACTCCTTTGATGCTGTTTTGTATATACTTGATGATATTATTACCCAGGTAGGAGCTGCTATCACATAGTGCCTTGGTGTCTATTTACAGAAAGATTTTTACCCATAATTGTTATTAAACCACAGATTGTCCACCCTTTAGAGAAAAGAATCGTCATCCTTAAGGCAGGAGAATCAGCCCAAAAGAATGACTAAGGTTAGGCTCTTTTTTAAACACCCTACTTCAGCTCTGGTGGACAAGTGAAGAAACCCAACACCCCGTCATGATCCCAGATACCCACAAAAGACCAAGTGGAGAAAGAGCCCCCAGTTAACAGTATCCGCTGCTGTCGCAGTAGAGCCCTGTATAGTCCCTGCCTCAAGGGCTGCCTTTGTAATTTATCCAACGAGTCTAATGTACAATACCAAAATTGCCCTTCAGTAGCAGGGTGGAGCCCTCAGCAATTAATGCAAACTGGAAGATCTTCAACAAGAAAAGTAGGAGACAGGCTTAAGCTGACCTTTTGGGGCCCTTCAGGCAAAGGAGGCAAGTGAATCAAGGTCTCCCAAGTCATTTGCAGAGCACTCTCATGAATAACATATTGCCTACGGGAGAAGTAGGAAGCCATACAGCTTCCATGTCTGAAATTCCTTTTTCCTGGGCTTACACATCTACCTTCAGGAGACAGTACAGGGCTTCTGACCCTCCAAAGAGAGGAATGTATCTCTCCACTCTACAACTATATCTTTCAACTGTCTCTCTCTCTCTAGAACTAAGCCCTCGGTCAAGACAGGCTTAAAAGGAAACCTGCCTTCAGGTTTTAAAGCCAGTATAGGTGGTTCCAGCTCTGTGTGCAAGTTTTTACAGTCCAAATTATGAGCAGCCGTGGTTTATTCATTGGACAGAAAGTCTGTGTATTGCAATAAAGGACAGCAAATTCCATTGCATGTGCCAGATACCTAAAAACCACTGCTACAAGCAACCTGGAGGGCTGTAATGTCTACAGACTTTTATAGGTATAGTACAACAGTAAAAGCGGGACTGCACTCCCTAGAGCATTCAGCCACTATCTGGTTTCAAAGGCATTTGAGTTGTCCTCATACCTATGTTTTTGACATCAAGGAACATATGCCCACTTCTGCGTGGCACCAGACTACTCATTCACCTGATCTAAGCCCAAAATGTTAGCCAGATACTGTAAATGCCTACGTTAGTTACAATCTGCCTATTCTGCTGGCAATGGAAACATCGCATTCTAAACCCTGCATTTTAAGCTTCTGTTTTGAGGCACATTTGCAAACGTGATTTGCCAGCTAATTAATACAGAGCGAGGGACTGAATCCAGGCTTTCCATGTATGACGAGAGCAACCTGACGCCTGAACTACTGGGTATTTGGAAGCCAGGCCTGGTGCAACTTCTTGCATTGAAGCTGCTGTGGTTTAGTGAGCATTTTTACAAAGCTGTGGTAGCCAGCCCGGAAAACCAGGCTGCAGTTCCCTGGCTAGTGACACTGCGAAGCATTCTGGCACCTCAGTTAGACATTGCAATAACTCCTGCCATTCTTGCGGAGGTAAACTTTTTGGACTTGCCTCCCTTCACAGCTGGGTTCTGAGAAGCACGGAACACCGAAGAGGTCTGCTGTATCCACGGCTCTGCCGTCACCCAACTCGCCAGCGCGCCCCTCTCGGTTGGCTCGATGTCATTCTTCGCTGTGCTGCAACATTGACACTGAAAATGTAGTTGCATGATGGAAATGGCGCAGGTTCTCTAAAGCGTGGATGGCAGCGTCTTGTCATTGATCAACATTTTGGGAATTTTTTTCTTTTAGTTGTGGTTAGTGGAGAAACAAAGTTTACGCTAAAAGTTACCACAGTGTAATCAGTTGATGCTATAATCTGAATTGTTAATCTCACTAAATTATCATTTCTGATACCTCCATGTGGATTGGATGTCCTTCCATCTCTCTTTAATACTCAAAAATTATTAAAATGATTAAAAATTGTTTCTACTTGAATCAAACTTCAGTAATTAGTTACGGATTAACAGAAAATTATGGCACAGGAAAGTGAGAGTACACATGTCTCTAGTTTGTTTTCAAAAGTGTTACCCAAATGAAGGAAAAAAAAAAAAACCAATACCCAGCAGTCAACTGTATTGTTTGCATATTTTTTCCCTCAAAAAGAATTATTTACAGCAGTTCTTGTAACTGGTTGAGATTGTTACACAGTGGAAAAGCAAAAATATCAAAATGGTAGTAAAATTTTATTGGTGATTGCCCAAACACAACCCTCTTTGTTGCCGTTTCACAGTCCTTTAGTATTGACATTTGTCTATCTTTATATAGCTTTATGCAAAAAGAAAATTGCAAGAATTAACTGAAAACCGAGTTATTGAATAAACTTTATACATTTTGAAAAGTCTGCTTCTCCTTTTGTGTTCAAATGCAACACAGCTTAAATGAATGTTTTCATTTTGAAAAAAAAAAAAAAATCTGCCCAAGACTCTAAGAATGTGAAATGTACATTATTTAAAAATATGAATGAAAAACTTGGCTGCAACTAAAAATTTACTTTCCAGAATTTAAAAAAGGTTTTACAATTATGTTTCATGTGACATCTAGAATTCCTTTGTCTTCATTTGTAGTAGGTGAAAGTAAATAAAAAATTATGCCAGTGCTACTGAATTAATCATCCAGAAAGCAAAACAAAAGATAAAGAAGATGAAAAACTCACTGACAAACACCTCCATGTGACAAAAATATGTGTCTTCTTCAAATGAAAACATCTAATTTGGCTGTCAAATTTAATTATTTTTGAACTATTACTTCTGCCTGTGTTCCACAATACCACTCCAACCATCCTCAAAGTGTTCAGAACCAGCAGTAGGAAATCCCAAAGTTTCTACTACCCTCCTTTAATTGGAGCAATTACAATAGATTTTATGCAGGCCTTGTTTAAGCAGCCCAAACACCAAGTGAATGTAATCTATACTAACAATTCTCAAATCCTAGTTTTCAAATCACCACAGTAACTTTATTTTGATGATGATTTGAGGACAAATATTGCAGAACTGCATGTCTTTATACAACAAACCATTTCTTTTGGTCATTGGCTACACAAAAATGTTTTCTTAAAAAATAAAAGATCTTTTTCTGGTCACTAATTGCTGAGATAAGTGAGCAGTGCTTTTTAGAACAGTGCCAATGCCATTGTTTTAGAGGAAAACTTTTAAGTTTTCTTCACAAAAATGACCAATAGTAACAATCCTACCTACCAAGGCTTGTTACAACCGCAGTTCCCTTAGATTTAAGCCACTGAATGTACAGTTAGCTCAGTGTCCTGCACCGTGCTCTTTGCTAAACCTCACACCTGGGAGACACCACTACTGAATCCGCTGTTCCTAGACACATCCCTGGTACCCGTGGAAGATAACTAGGACATACACCTGGCTGAAAAGACCTTTTCTCTCATGTGAACTTGTGTAACATGCAAAATTGCTTGTAAAACGTATTTTTGTAGAACCTACACACTAACATTTGCTTTTACAGACTCTTACTAAGGAATCTTCACATACCAACTGTTCTGAGCTTCCATGCTTAACTTAGGAACAAATACGTTATTCTGCATTTCCCAAGACTCTCAGCTGAGCCAAAAGGAAGAGTGACTTAAGCTTTGTTTATTTACATATAAACAGGAATTAAATGGCACTTATGAAATCAGTTTCTGCCACCACATGGTTTCCTGGTCTCCTAAGGCCTCTTTATTTAGACTGTTATACTGAGTTAAGCAAATAAAAAAAAAATAAAATTAAGACTTCCAATTGAGACACCACTCTTGTCTATCTCTGTGCATCCATGTGTAAATTTTATTGCAATTGATTGCTCGTATCAACCCAGGAGTAATAAAGTGAATTTTCCTGTGTCGTTCAGGTTTTCTTGGTCACCTTGGATCAGTATTTAAAATTACTCCAGACCATTAGCTTCCAAAGACCTGGGACTATTTGCTTTCTCATAGTGTCAGCACTCAACAATATATACAAAAGACAGACATAACAAGACAGTGTAGTAGTTCTGCACAGCTGTTTTAATCATATCAGTGAGGCAACATAAGTCGCTGACAAAACACAGTCATGTGCTTCAAAGATTTCCTTCCTCAAGATCTCACCTAAAACCGGGAAAGTGTTCATGTTGCTCCTCTCATTCATTTTCACGCTACTGAGTTTCCTTATGTTTTAGCTCCATTTAAACTGAAAAACACAATGAGAACTGTTTCCTTTTGTTAGTATTTTGCTTACCCAGGATACTATTCATCTCACTTAATGCATGAAGTAGGAACCACAAAGGAATCTCTTTAAAAACCACAGGGAATTAACTAAACTGATTTATTTCATGGCACACCAGGATTTGTGTTTTGCTTACATGCTATTTATTGCAAAATTCAGCAAAGTGTACAATTTTTTGGTGAAAACTGCAAACATCTGTCATTGCAAGAAAAAAGCATTTTTCCTTTTTAATAATATTGTAATATCGGTGCAATTAATTAGAATGACTTGAAAAAAGGTTGTGTATTTACCTATATAAAAGAAAGCTTGAAATAATAGGTAAATTTAGTCTACTTTATAAAACCAAAACACATCAGACTGAAATATGTTTGCATTTTTCTTTATTAAAATTATGGCACTTAATACTTAATAGCAGAAATAATAATAGGGCTTCACAATCAGAAGCGGTATTGTTTTCTGAACATCACATTTCTTCTCACCACAGTTTGCAAGATTTTTCAGAAGAGAACAAGCCCTTTTGTAATTTGCACAAAACTGGAGAAGCCTTCACCATGATTTTTTATTTTTGGATTACAACACTATCACAGCTTTATCAGCCCTGCAAGCTCACTGTGGTTTATTTTCCTTTGTATTCTGTAAGTTAAATTACAGTTTCACTGTGCCGTCTAGTAAACAATTGTAGTAGCATGTCACATGTTTAACATTTATGTTAAATGTGGCTGATCCAGCAAAGAAAAATCCTTCCATTTAGCATTATCCTTCTATATTTTTTTAATTATTATTTTTTTTTTACAAATACCTAACGTTGAACATATTGCATGACATTACCAAAAGTATTACAAACTATAAAAGAAACAGAGTGTGAACTAAAAATCAGACTTCTCTAGGGCTGTAGTGAACAACAAAATAAAAAGAACATTACATTGCAGCACCTTTAAACATGTAACAAAAACCAGTGTTCAGTGTACACCGAAAATGGGTTACTGAATTGTACTATTATCAATGTTTGTTTGTGGAAAAATAGATATATAGGTATATGTACACTCACAAAGGCACACACGCAGGAAAAAAAAAGAAACTCAAGCATTTAGACAACTGAAAACTGAGTTCTGGTGTTCAAAAAAAAATCGTAAGACATCATATAATAATGTTTACCAATTTTATATCATCCATTTGCATTTTTCATTAAACAAAAGATGACAGGCTCTTGAAAAAAAAAGTAAATTAAATAATTATTTTATAATAAAGTAAATGCAATCAATGCATGACATGAAGTTGCATGTTAAATCAAGTATCATTATTCAGCATTAAAATAACTGTACCAGTTCACAGGTACGAAACTATCCTTTAAATGTTCACAATGTGATGCTGCAGCAAATTTATAATCAGATCCAGCTGATAAGAGTATTACTATGAGTGACACGAATGTCCACAGAACACAAAAGAATACAGAAATGCCTTGGAGCAATACCTCCAAAGTTATTTTAATTTCCATCCCATCTCCCATTTCATAGTATGTCCAGTCTTAAGATTAGTATGCTGAAAACTGACATTATCATTTTGGAAACATTATATTAAATGAAATAAAATCTAGTAAGGAGTTATAATTACAGGCTTCATCTAACAGAAAGCTAAGCTTTGGTTATATAAAGTGCAGTTCGATAGTACGCCAATTAATTACAATATTGTACATACAGCTAATTTTTGCAGCTCAGTTTCCTTGCAAATTTTAAAAAATATTCATGTTTTACAGTTTGCTTACACAGCAGGCTCAGTTTAAAAAAAAAATCCTGTTTAAATAAATTTCAATTCTAAGTATTTCAGTACCATCCACCTTTGTGCGTTACCCTTCTAAACTGCTTGGCAATGTGTAACCACTTGGATGTCCAGTGATCTGCACAATCGCATTTGTAGCCCATCCCATGAAATACCTCTGCTCTTGACAAAACAGTTCCCTGACCGCTTCAAATCACTTAGACTTTTTGTTGTATAAAGTTCTCAAGTTTTATTATGATACAAGCAGTGCATTCCATCACTCTCATAGCAACTTCTGAAGTAAACCTGTCATTGGGAATCTGTGGAAAAGGAAGCAAGTCAGGATACCTAGTTTTTAAGCTATCTACACCATAAGCTTCCAATGTCTGAACGTCATTTGTAAGCCCTTCAAGTTGCTGACTATATTCCTCTATTTTTTGTGCAAGGGCTGCTGGTTTTACATCTTTGTCCGATTTGCCCTTCACAGCATAGTCGGCTGCAATCAAGGCTAGTTTAGTAGACAGGTAGCATTTAAAGCACACCCATTCATTGGCATTTTTATGAAGGTCATTTCTTGCAGCTGAAAAGTTAGCTCGGGCCTGCCTAAGCCATCGACGTGCCTCTACAGGATTGCCAACAGACCTGAATGTAGGTGGGACAAAAAAGCGTTGCGAGTAAGATGGCCCTGTGGAAGGAGGACCCTTTTCTTTATACTGTTGCCTTTCAGATTTGTGGCTTGTTGCTTCTTGATTCCATGAAGTATAAAATCTCTGAAATGAAAATTTATCTGACTGAAATCGAGAAGCAGAGGATGAAAATGGTCTTCTTGAGGCTCTGTCCATATTTTGATCCATAAAGGCCTGTTTTTCTAGCCTGTTGATCTCATTCTGTAAATGTTTGAAAACTTCATTAGCTATATCAAGATTCTCCGCATTTTTATCTGGATGCCATTTAAGATACAGCCTCCTAATAATCTTTTTTCTTTCAGATTCTGGAAGCTTCCAAGCCTGTTCAATCACAGATGTCACTTCTCTTAGTATTTCTGGCAATGAGTTTGACTTTATCTTTTTTGGAGAGTGATGTTTCGAGGACATTGTTTTGTGGCTCTCTCTACCAGTGAAGAGAGGTGGAATTGCCCTCGGTCCATGTGCTGGAAATTCTGTAGGACTGGTTGGGGTAGTAGGAGTGCTATCCCTGCTCTGAGAAGTTTCCTCCGGTCTTGAAAATTTGTACAAGTCAAGAGAGCTCACTATTTTATATTCACTATATCCAATATCAATCTGGTAAATCTTCCCTAGAAAACTGTGACTTTCATCATCTTCTCTTTCTACTTCTTGTACAATGATTGCATAGGTATAAGTTGGTTGATATGATCCATATATATCACCACCTTCAGCATCAACAAGGTAACCAACATATTCACCAGGGTAAAATACATTCATTGGATCCATAAGCAGCGTATAGTGAATTTCAGCTGGTATAGGAGTGCCAGGTGTTGGCAGTTCAAGTTTTGATGGCTCAGAAGAGTCATACTTAACTCCTAAACTGTCAAGCTTCTCACTGATCCGGTAAATATCATTACAACCCAGCATGGCAATTAAATATGAGGTATCAGAAATCAGGTTGTCAGTTGCAGATTTTAAGGTCATTGCTAATGCTAACAGGAAATTTATGTCTTTGCTGTCGGAATGCTGTATGTAAAGCAATATTACTGCGTTTCCGTATCTCTTGAGGAAAGCAAATGTTTCACTTTTGCTGTGGGGAATAGGAGCAAAACCTTTAACTCTTAAAGTTGTTTGCAACTTCTCAAAACACGACACTTTCAAACCTTCTCGCAAAGCTTTGCAAAGTCTTACTGCTTTTTCTTCATTAGCTAAAAAAGCATTGTCATTTTCATGCTTCATAATCCTAATGAGTCCTGTGATGAATTGTTCTGAAGACAACAGTAATTGTAACCTTCCCTGCAAAGAACATAATGCTCCAAACTGACAAATTTTGGGAGACTCTTCATCCAACTGTTCTTCAAGAATACTGCTAAGTAGGCGAGGCCTCAATTTCTGAGGGAATAACATTATCAATTTAGTGTGAAAACCATGGTCTTTGCCTAAGTAACACTGGCTAAGGTCAACAAGCATTTGCACACCAATGTTACCTTGGATTCTGCTTTTGTAGTGAGGTGCATCATCAAAAACTAAGATACTAGACTTTACCAACCTACCATCTTGACTCGGAAGGTAAAGGGCAAAATCCCTCATGTTCTCAAGGTCATTCCTAACCTTGACAGAATCATTCTGAAGACTTTTGAACAGGCCGGAAACTACTCTTTTAACCGTCCGCATTTCATTAGGATCCAATTGCTTTCCCTCCGAGTTCTTGAATATGCGACCTAGAACTTCAACATATTGCTTTGTTGAAATAATATCTTCAGTACCCAAATGTTTAAATAACTGATGGAAAGTACCAAGTTCTAAAGGAAGTTTGTAAAGATAAGGTTTAAAATCAGATTCATACTCAAGGTTTATTACTACCTCCTCAGGCTTAAGGAGCTTCCAGCCTTCTTCCACCATTACAAAAGAAACTCCTCGAAGCTGAAACCGGAATTCCCTTTTCTCTGTGCTAAGAAATTCATAAATGCTTCTTAGGACCTTGGCCCTTGTTTTCACCATGTCCTCATCCAAAGTTGTTATATTGCATATGTTCCTGCAGTTATTGATAACTTTGTCCAGGGGAGGGTCCAAATTAACATTCAGCATAGTTAAAACTTGCTCAAGCTGTTCTTGCGCACCAAGACTACTTCCCTCTTGCTCTTTGATGCTTAAAGGTGTTGCTTTCTCAGGAAGAATAGGACATGAAGTCCACAGCAACTGCAACACATCTGTCTGCTTGAATTTAGGATTCACCTGTGCCCCATTGAATCGTATAAGAGGAAGCGTCCCATTAACTTCTTGATACTGAGGATGAAATCTAACAAATTCTGCTGGAGCTCGTTCAGGGCACAGAAAAGGAATTAATGACAATTCTTTCAGAAAATTTCCTGACAGAAGGTCAGTTCTTTCTTGAAATATGTGATGGAGGAGGACATCAACAGTATTCTGTAGAGTTTCTTTAGACCAGTTCTCTGTATTCGCTCGCATGCTGATCTCCTTAGCGAACTGTAGTAACTGTTGCTGTGAAATGATGAATTTCAATCCAATATGTCGTAGAAAAGTTACCCACGATGGAAGGAATGCAGCTTGGTTTTTCGGTTTTGTAAGCTGCTCTAGTTTCTTAAAGAAATCTTGAGGTATAAAGAATTTTTCAGGAAGCATAACTTCAAAGACTTTCACAGTCCTGTCATAAAAATATTTTGCAGGTTTTAATCTATTGCTTGCATCATGAATGATCAAAATGCTTTCAAGCTTTTCAAACAGCTGTTCTTTCATTTCTGAAGTTTCTTCAATGCTAGTTAGCCTATTCTTTAAGTAAATCAGGTGTTCTAGTTTTGCATCATAAGATAGACTTTCAATTTTTGGCAAAAGATGCTTCAAGTACACTTCAAGATCATCCACAGAGACACAGCCAAGCACAGTATACAAATCTGTCAAATGAACCTTCTCTTCAAGAAAAGCTGATGAAGTTGACTGTGTCCACCTGTCTACTTCTACTGATGGGATGCTTTTCGTGAGGACGTAACACGTCCCATATTTTGAAATGCTGATGTATCGGCCACTAATTGATTTGTAACATGGAAGAGACTTCAAAATTTTAATGTCATCCTGAGATGTCAAATGACATAAGTTGCAATTGAAATACATTAAGAGGGCCTCAAAGTCACTTTCTGCTAACTTTTCAGTCCTAAAAGTTGATGTCTGTACCATATATTGTATGGCTTTCAGAATGCTTGAAGGATTATCTATATTTGCTGTACATCCTGACAACAAAGGCACTAAAGCACTGTCTTTGGAGCAAATTTTGTTCAATGCCAGCTGAATACAGCCTGTTTTCATTAAAGCATGAAAAACTTTATCACTCTGAGCGTTTGGAAAAACAGCTATATGCATAATGCTGAGGGGCAGCAAAACATCACACTCCGGCACAACAAGATGATTAGCTGAGACAGTAAACCTTACACCTGGGAGCAAAGTCCAGTCCTTCAAAGTTTCAACAACATCATTGAATTTTGCTTGTGTATCTTCTTGCTCTTCCTTAATATTTATAGACTCACTAATAAAATGCCAGGCATTTTTAAGCCAAGATTCACTTGCAAAGTTCTCCTTCCATTTCATACAATTTCTAGTTTTATATTCTCTAGGCAACACAGATGATAACAATTCAGCAAAACTTCTGATATCAAAGACTTTTGCTACTTCACTGGTAAGTAAAATATTGTTGTATCTCAAATACAATGTGTTCATAAAGAGATCCTTGCGAGATGGAATCAGTTCATGGTATGTTGTTAAGAACTTCGGTCGCTTTGAATCAAAAATTTGCAAAACATTGTCAAGAGTGATAAGCAGTGGCAAGCCCTCAATTTGGATTTCATTTTCTTCTGCATCTTTGAAACAATAGTCAACCAGAAGTTTGAGACTATGGAAGAGTTTCAAATTTGTCTGCTGAAGACGACAGGGTAACTTTCCAATGTGGCAATTAGAGTCTGGAAAAGAAAATGTCATCAAAAATGATCGGACATCAGCAGGTGTCACATAGGTGACAGGAATATCTGCATCTACCAAACAGTGGTACAGATTTGCAGTTTCATCACAGTTGTACACCAAATTAAATCCAATTTCTAAGAGTAAATGCTTGAGTCTGTAAACATTTTCAGCCACTGTCTTCCGTGTTGTGATGTTGTATTCTGTATTTTTGAGATGTTGCAACTCATCTTGTAGTAAATTGTCAAAGAATGGCCTGCCTTTGTTCACAGTAGACATATTAACCCATGTGATGATAACAGCAGAATGTAAGTCAGAACCATCAATATTTGGAGCTCGCATAACAGGTAAAAGTCGCTTCAAATCTTCATAAATGCAACTGTAAACTGCTTTCACTAAACAATACCAATCTGGCTGAATATCAAGTCTATTAACTGGAAAAAAGGATAAAAATTTTTTTAAAGTGTCTTTCACAACATGAATAGGTGTGTTCTGCAGCACGGATACTGTAGGATCAGTGCCTGGAAAATACCGTTTCTTCAGCTGAATCAGCAGTTCCACATAGGCCGGTGCTATCAGCGCTGTCATTAGGCTGCTATTCCAGTCACTTCTTACTCCAACACCGTTATCATCACGCCACAGGTTTCTTCGTGCAGAATCCAGAGCAAAGTGTCCATTCACATGAAAAGGTAATCCAGTTTCTAATGATAACGGTAAGAAACAGAACGCTCTGTGGGGTTTTTTGTAATTATGAGTAATGCAAGCTGCTACCCCACCACGTGGAAAAAGAGTAATGTCCTCATTCTTGTGGGCCGAAACCACACTTTTGGATACCTTTTCCATGGCAGAAAAGCCCGACCTGTTACAAATTAACCAAGTTGTAAGATTTCCTTCAGAGTCTTCCGTATCCATTGTGTAAGTAATCTGTTGCACAGGTATTTCGCTTAGCTGCTTTTTTTTAGTTACACTGTCAATTACAGACGCGTGGAATTGCTTTCGTTTCAGTCTGTCTCCATCAGTGATTTTGCCTTGTACAGAATACAACACGTTCAGTGCTCCTGTTGTTTTTTCTATCTCACAAATAGAAATCTTTTCCATATGGTTCAAAAACATTAAGAGTTCTGCTCCGTCTGTACGCAGCTTATCTAAAAGATTTTGGACCATTCTATCTGAGCACGGAACTGAGGAAATTTCTGATACTTTTGCCATTTCTCCATTTCGAAGAGGAAACCTGAACATTGTGCAATTATCCAGTTTAAAGTGATTTCCTAAGTAGAGGTCCAGTACATCTGAGAACTGCGTTCTGAAATCTGCATCTAAATCTCTAAACATGCGCCCAGGACTTGTTGATGTTGAACCTGGTGCATATCTAGCGTGAGGGTCAAAAATACAAAGTATATCGTTGCCAGATATGAAAGAAGGGCAATCAGTAATGTGATAAACAGAATTGAAACCTATGCCATATTGTCCAGTTTTACAGGGATTTCCTACTTTTGTGCCTTTTCCAAGGTTCTGAATTCCGCGGATATCATCTTCTGTAAAAGGCTGATTGTTGTAAACACACAGTGCTGGTCCTTGAAGTGGTGCCCATTTCTCATCAAATATTCTATCAGCCGGATGCTGCCTAGGATCAAACACAAAACAGATCTCTGTAGCTTTTGCATCATCTGCATTCTGAAGGAGCTCTTTCAGCATTTCTTTTTCTGAGGGGTAGGCATTAAGAATGCTTTTAATTCTACTCGTCAATTTTTCTTTCTGGCCAAACTCTGTTCCGAGGGTAGTAAAACAGATATTGGATGCGTATCTTTCTAAAGCTTTATGGCGTTTTGGTATTGCTCCAAGCTTTACTGCAACTTCTCTTGGAATATCACCATGACAATATTTAACAGTTGTGTCTTTAACTTTAATCCATGGACAGTCATTGTAACACAAAGATTTTGCAGGCAGAAGTGCAAGACGAGTATCAGGTAACAAAATCTCACCATACCTTTTCTCACAAAATTCCTGCTTCTTCTCTCTAATAAGGCTCCATATTCCTTCACTAATTATTCTCCTGCAAAGCTGAAAGTTGTCTTCTGTTAGTTGTTTGGTCCCTCTTTCCTGATTTATTAATTCCAGAACTACAGCAAAGTCTTCAACTGTAAAAGCCTGTCTTACACCCACACTTTCAAATAGCTCACGGAAACTATTTTTGTATTTATTAGGCAACTGATAGAGATAGGGTGCTGCTTCAAAATTCAAGTGAAAAGACACTTTTGTTGGATCAACATACACATTCTCAACCAGAATAAAACTACAGTTTGTCAGTTGTTCAATTATCATAGCTTTTGTTGATTCATTCTGTAACATTGCTTCATGTAGATATTTGTAACAAGCATTTGTGATATTTTCTTGATATAAAGTGATTCCATCAAATGACTTTGCAACTTCTTCTAACTGATTTATGACCAAATCAACAGCTGGTTTCTTCAGTAAACCCAAAAATTCTTTGACAGCTAATGACAAAGCACCACAACCTTTAAAGGAGTGGGAACTTTCGTTAAGAATTGGTTGTATTAGGCAAACTATATCTTGATGATCAGCAGTGAAAAGATCAGTTGCTGAAAACATTGCTTCAGGTTGAAAATCACTGCCTTTCCAGTGCAGTGAGAAGCCTGCTGGCTTGCTAAGAAAAGGAAGGAAAGGGATGGTTTGACACTTTGCAGCAAATTCTTTACCTCTGGGGTCTCTAGATTTTAGTTTTTCGTCAATAAGACTCAATATGATACTGCTTCTAAGACAAGCTGCAGCATGATCAATCTTGTTAACTTCGGCTACTGACTCCGCACGTTCTATCAGATCTTCCCATAAAATATCATCTTTAGCCATTCCCAACTGAACAAGTTTAACCAAAATTACTTGATTAAGATAATCCTGAGTGGTGCCATATGGAAATCTTCCATCTTCGGCATCATATAACTTTGCAACTCTTCCTTCAGGATGAATCAGTCTTGATGGTGTAACTAATGGATGTCCATCCAATGAACAGGGAATACATGGAGTGACACGAAGAATTCCTGAGAACTCCTCAACTTTTTCATTGAGAACGTAACGCATCAAAGGGTCACGCAGCTCTGCATCAATCTCTTGAACATTAGGGAAAAATACCTCAGAAAAGAACTGTTTCTCAGAGAACGTGTTCTCCAATAATATGTATTTGCATCCTGCTTCTTCAAATCCTGTCTTTACCCAGGACGGGAGATCTACAGCACATAGATTTTTGGAACTGGTTTTTTTAAGGTACTTCAAAAATATCTTAAAGGCTGACGGTCCAACATCTGGTCGTTTCAGTATAGAGTCATCTAAAAACCTTACATTCTTCATGGAAACCCAAGAGAAACCATCAGAAAACACTTTGATCCCTTCTTTGCTTTTCATATGAGCTATGTCTTCATAAAACCCTTGACAAATAACGGAAAAATCATCATGAACTGAATCAGGATCTGGCCACACTGCACAGTAACTGTAGTCAACTAGCTCGCCGTTGATTGCCATGTCCCGTAGAACACAAAGCGCTTCTATGTAGGCTTTTACAATAACATGCCTCATGAATACTGTATTCCATCTTCCTTTTGTGTCTGTTTTCCAGATCTCTTTCCGATTTGAAGTAACTGCAAAGCAGCCGTTTATATGAAGAGGTAAGCCTGTTTTTATCCGTAGAGGTAAGTAGCAGAACACTTCACCTATGTTGTTGCAATTAGGTTTCACAATCCACTTTTGATCCTGGGTCTCAGAGAGCAATACTCCTACTCCACCACAGGGAACAAGACCTAGTCTTCGTCCACTTTCATGTAATGAAAATTTTAAAGCATCTCCAGTGTCCATGCAAGAACATAAAAGCCATGTTGTTGAATCTACTGTTTTCTGTGGCAATTCATCAGCTGACCTTTTTGTCTGTCCCGATTTAGCCATCTCAAAGAAAGAAGCTGGATCATCTTCTGTACCTCTGAAAAGTGGAGACTGTAAATCAGCAATCCGCCTAAATACATGGTGAAATTCTTCTACTACTATCTGTAAGATACACGAGGACTTTGGTGTTTCGGTGGGAAGCTTTTTATTGCTGCTGCTGCTGCAGACCTTCATGAGTTTAGCTGCTTCCTTTAAAACGCTTACATTTGGTGCAGTCAAGGCTTTGGAAGAACAGAGATTCTTTTTGATAGTGACAACATCTTGTGCCACCCCAGGATCATCTGCTTCAATTTTCAAGTATTTCAAAACCATGGAATTTACACTCTGAGCAAATATTATCAGTCTATGACCACAAATGCTAAATTCATCCACAAGAGAGTAGATGTCTGCTGTATTGTAGCACGCACTGCTGACTTCACTCACTTTAGCTTCCTGCTGAGTTCTAAAGGACAGCCTGAAAAGAGTTCCTTTGTAGCTGTAAGGAGATTCTACAGTCAGTGGCAGCTGGCAACCAAAAACTCCTATAAATGGCTTAAACTGATTGGGAAACTTTCGCAGCCTCTTCTGTTGTTTACTCCAGTTGATTTTGATCCCAGGGTTAGATTTATCTCTAATATGCTTACTGATATGGTTAACGTTTGGATCAAACATAATCATGTACTCCCGGCTCAAAATAATAGGAACATCGGTGATATGATAGACAGAATTAAATCCCAGTCCAAATTTTCCTACTTTGTCAACTTCACTCCTTTTTAAAGACTCTCCTAATCGAGTTATATTTAGGAAATCAGAGTCCGAAAATTGAGAATTATTGAATGACCACAAAGCTGGACCATGACATGCTGCCATTCCGGGATCCAACAGATTCTCTCTTATATCCATATTTCTTCTCATGTCAATCAGGAAATTACATTCTGTTGCATTAGCATCATCAGCATTTTGAAGGAGCTCTTTAAAGATATCTGAAATGGAAGGGTATTCTTCCAAGATGTTTTTAATTCTTACAGTCAGAGGCTCTCTTTGTCCAGATTGCTCAAATCCCATATTTTCTGGATTAATCAATCTTGTGCTAAGGCATGGGACATTTAGCCACTCAGCGGTTTTCATTGGTATGTCTTCGTGCACCAAAATTATTGGTTCAACAGAATCTTCAAGCAAATCGTTCAAGTCATCAACTTTGATATCACAGTAACAGCACTCGTGAATTGGCCTCATGGCAAGTTTATAGGGAAGTTTGCCACTGTATAGTGGCATGGGCGTATGCAGACTTGCAGGAATCTGATTGCTGTACAGCCATCTTATGATGCCCAACATAATGTGAAGATTTTGTTTACTCTCTTGTTCTGAGAGAGATTGCTCACTTTTTAGATATATTTTCTGAATGACCATAGAAACATGGTCTGGTGTTAACTGCTCAATTGAACCACAACATTTAAACAACTGGTGAAACTTGGCCATCGTTTTTGGCACATAATGTAGATAAGGTTGGAGATCAAGATCAGGTACTGACTTTATCACTGCTTGTGTGAGAGAACAAAATGTTTTACCTGTCCAAACCCAGGGAAATTTCAGGGCTTTAAAAGCTTCTTTGCCGTCTTCTAGATGATCATGCATAAATCCATAAATCTCAAGCAAGATATGCTGAAATTGATAATAGTCCTCATCACTGAAGGTTTTAGAACTGTGCCAATCAACCACCACCTTGAAATGTTTTAAGACTGCTTTTATGCTAGGCTTGGTGGGGATACCAAGTGCTTTTTCTGTATCCAACAGCACATTTTCCACAAGAGGAAGTGAGGAACCAACTAAAATTGCATGAGATATATCACACATTTCTGGTGGTGAACACAGATTACAATGATCTCCTTTCCAGACTAAGGACCCTGGATAATTTGGAGGTCTTTCCTTACATGCGGGGATCCATTTCGTTTTTTTCAGAGCAGCTTTTGTTTCAGGTAAGTGAAGCAGCGTATGGTTTTTGTTCAAAACCATCAAGAGAGTTCTAGCTTTTCTTAACAGTAAATCATGATTGGTGTCAGAGTTAGCATGCAAACTTTCAATTTTATTTGCCACTCTCATAATATCACTTTCCTCAAGATTGGCCTCATTTTTTAAGCCTATTTGTCTCAAAGAATGAAGAATATCTGAAGATGTAAAAATAACAGGGGGGAAGCAAATTTCCTCCTCAGCATAAAACAAATTTTGCAGAAGTTCTACCTCAGGATCAAAGAGTTCATTTGCTGACAGTATCTTTTCCTGTGAAATCTTAATAAACTTTAGTGATGCCAGCCAATCTATCACATCTATATTCTCATTTTTCAGAAAAGTCAGATTTTCAAGAACCCATTGCATTATCTGTGTTATTTCATCGTATGAGTAAAAATCACTTCTTATGTCTTGTATAACAAACTTCAAGCAATCTGTGCTCTTTAGCTGCTCGACTTTCAGCAGGTTAGCTAAGCGGATAGTAGCTTCATCACTGCTGTCAATTATTGGAATAGAAAATCTTAGACCAGGAGGAATTTTGGCAGTGTGGTGTAATACCTTACTACCTTTTAGCCCAGTAAAAACAGGGACGCTTTCATCAGATGATTTTTCAATTTTTTTAAATATTAGCAATTCCTGAATAATTCTTCTCTCTTTTTCACTTGCATCAGTTAAACTAGCTAAGAATGCCCTAAGAGCATCTTTATGTGTTGATGGGAATGATGCAACCTGACTGCATAGTTTCTGTAATGACATTTTTTCCATTATTTGTAAAACAGCACTTGGTAATGGTGGATGCACGTATTTTTTTATAAGTGGATGTTGGATAGAAATATCTAGCTTCTTAAGTACAACTCCACCAACTTTCTGAATAATATCAGCTAAATATTCTGGGAGCTGAGTCTCAGATTCGTCTTCCAGAATGATAGGTGATGGATTCCTAAATCTAATCAGTTCCAACGACGTTTGGTTTTCCTCCAGCAGTGTCTTCGGGATAAGCGGCATGTCATCAAACACACTCAAGTCATCAGAAAAATGTATATATAGGTTCTTCCAGACCATCTTAAGCCAGGAAACTGATGGGTGATTTTTGTCTTCCAAACCTGGATACCACAGTACCACCATGTCTCTGCCAGGCCACACGCAATTCATAACTTCTTTAATGAGCCGGGCAAATCTTTCTGGGTTCAGAAGCTGCAGCTGAGTGCACGGCCTTCCTGCAATTACAGCAAAAGGGCAAAGCCATGAAAATCACAGAGCCAAGTTACATAACAAAGTGCTTTGGGGGAAGGAGAGGGGGGCGGAGGGAAGGGAATCTAACTTCTGCCCTGATTTTCCTTTCTGGAGAAAAAAAACCTGTTTGTTAAAGAGAACTGCAGATACCAGCTCCCCTTGCCTTTAGGAGTTAATTAAAAGCAAACACATTCCATATTAGTATAAAAATAAAAACAAATTGAAAATGATCAATATGTTATTGCATTTGTTAGTTTGACACAAGAGTTCTCAGGCATACATAGAAACTATGGATTTACAATCAAAGCAGAAGCTTCAAACATATTTTTTTTTGTTTGGTTGATTCTTTACACTACCTATTTGCCTATCAGTAAATAAGGATCTTATCCATTATTTGTTTGCCTATAATTGCAAAGAGGGAAATAGATTTGAAAAATAATTTATTAGATATAGCAAAGAGCACGTGCAGGTGATTTTACACTAAAAATGACAAGCAACAAAACTCGGTTGTGTGAGGACTGCTGAAACTAAGTTTAGATGTATATGCTTCTATTCTTACTATCAAAATTCTCACTAAAAGAAATACAGGTTAACACTCATGTCTTAGTTATCACTAAGATAGCTTATACTTGAAAACTACAGAATGTCTAGGGGTAAGAAAATAGTACAAACACAAAAATACCACTACCTCCCAAAAACATCAAAAACAATAACAAAAATAGAAGCGATACACGTATTTGAATTTCAGTTCTTTCTTCCATCTAGATAGCACTGCCATTTCCTTAAAATCAACAGTCTAATTAAAGATACTCTCTACAGTCCCCGCTCTCCTGGAAATCTGCAGCAAGACATCCTTCAGAAAAAAAAAATCTTCCATTTCACTGCCATGTCTGCAGAGCAGCACCTTCTGTTAGTTCTACTAAACAGAAAACACAGGTAAACACAGCAGCTTTGTGAAAGTGAGAAACACTTGCAGCAGTGGGCCAGCGAAATAATCTACTTGAAAGCTAAGCTTAAGTCCCATTACTTGAGCATATAACTTTAGAAATACTGTTTTAAAATCTATACATGTGATTTTAAAACACCAGAAACTTCCTATGGCATGGAAATTTATTTTAAAATATACTAAAAAAAATTTAAATATTGATCATTTCTGTGTAACACAACTACAAGGCTTTCTTCATCAATATGCATTTTCCCCTCAACTGTATTCAGAACTATTTTCATAATTAACTTTGGTAGCTATCTTTTGCCAGCTCTATTTTGCAAGTTTTCTTTACAAGAAAGCTGGGGTAATGAGTACAGCTAATCACCAAAACCACAAAAATATCAAGCTTCAATCCAAACCAGTACATCTTCAGTTAACAACCGTACCTGAAAATCCCCAGAGAAGCTGTTGGGCTAGAATATAATCAAATCCATTTTTAGAAAACATCTTGTGAGTTACATATTGATGTACTAAATATAGAAACAGTTATTAACTAGCAAAATACAGTACACATTTTAGGAGAGAAAAAGAAGATCTGGTTGTCTTTGTACAATACAATTTAAAAAAATTGCATCCCTTCTTCCCAAAGAAACAATACTAGAAAGCTTCTGTTTCTGCAACTGTATCAGGAATCTCTCTGATATTCTACAGCTACGTAAGTAAAATTCCTCACAGGTGAAGTTTTAAAACCTGCCCCAGACCCCTCTAATACTTATTATTTATAATAACTTACAACTTTGATGGTATTGCAGTGCAAAATCTTAAAATGAAGAATAATTAAGGAGGCACCTTTAAAAAAAAAAAAGTAGGCCACTACAATCTTGCAAAGGATTCTCTAAAAGTTCTTAGGCATTTCTAGAAGATTCAGAAGAATTATACTTGCCATATTCATTTACAAATGTATGTTCTTCTAATCAATGAGAAGCATGTTACCAACTAAGAACAAGTTCCTACAAAAATGTATTCAAAGAAACTGCCAGAGGAGTAAGAGAGACAGAAGCAAGACCTTAAACGTGACCAAAAATCTCCCCGAGAACTAAAAAGACTAGGGAGACTTTGTTACAACTCAGAGACCAAGCCTGGAAACTAAGGAATGTCCTAGAATAACTCAGTAAGGGGTTGCTCTACAAATAGGGGGTTTTCATTTTAGTCACCTCTGTGTTTTCTGTTTAAGATGTATTCAGGCATAGAATCTGTCAAACCTGTATTTTGTTTTGCTCAGTTTTTTAATTTAAGCATGGCTTTGGACTGCTGCGTGACATTCACTTGGAGGAAACTGTCTAGGACAACACATCTTAAAAGTCAATTTAAAGGTATCATCATGAGGAACTGGTATTTTTCAAAGCTAACATTCCTGTCTTCCATATGAATTTTCATCAACCTAAATTCACTGTGGCTGTCTTGATCCCTGTATTTCTGTTCTTTTTAAGTCCCAGTAATTACTACTCAACAGTGGTTCTTTACAGTTCTATTTCAGATTAAGAATATTCACTGTTTGGACACACAATTTAAAGTAGTCACTACTTTCAACAGTTTATAGTCTGTATTAAAACAAAACAAACTAAATTAAAAACAGAACCAGGGGAAATTAACAGTAAAAAAATTACAACAAGCATATTCTACTGCAAGAATGGACAACACGTACATAATATGCCCATAAGGCTTTGACAATTCTGCTTTTTAGAACAAAGTTTTTCTTTATAGTCATTTCAGACTCGCTGTTCTTATTCAATGAAAAGTCCGAGCACTGATTTCGTATCTTCCGTATAATTATTTTAAATATTCACACCATTTACTCTGTGCAACAAGTCACTCCCAGTTCTTTCAATTCTTTCATAGATGCTTTGCCACACTTTAAAAATTTGTTATCTTAGCTTTTCTATTATTTTTGATAATGAAGTAATGATCAAACCATGAAGGAGTAGGTTTCCAACTAAACAGGATGAATAATAGACAGAGAACATATAAAGGAGTTAAGAGGAAGAAAGGTCAGAACACAGACTGAAGAAATAGAGACTGTGACTGAATGACTGAAGACCATGATAAAGGGCATCAAGAAAAGCAAATCAACCCAATGATTTATAGTATTCTATGTCTGGTTCTAATGTCTTCAGTCTAAATAAGCATTCTGATAAATTGAGCAATTTAAAAAAAAGAAGAGAGACAAGGATCTCTTTCTGAAAAGTACATTTTCTAGACATTGAAGAAAAAATAGCTCACCATATACTCATACTATTTAAAAATAAGTTGGAGGGACTTCTCTGGAAATTGTGCTTACATGAGAAGACTTCTGAGACTCAGACTTCAAATTTACCAATCAAAAACATAATTAAATGCAAGGGTGGAAAGGTAAACACAGACAAACTCTGAGTAAAAAAGAGGCAAAAAAAATTAATTGTGAAGGCAGTTAAACACAGAAGCATTTCATCAACAGATGCAGCGAACTGCAAGTCTTTCGATCAAGACTGGAAGTATTTCAGTAGGTCTGCATTGACACAGCCATAATCTATGAATTACAGCTCAGGGAACACTTGCTGAAACTATATGGTCTACGGTATGCTTGGGGCTAGATGCTTAAGCTTGTTTCATCTGCTTTCACTGGAAGAGGCTGCCCAGAGAGGTGGTGGAGTCTCCGACTCTGGAGACATTCCAAACCCGCCTGGATGCCATCCTGTGCAACCTGCTCTGGCAGGGGAGTTGGACCAGATATCTCCAGAGGTCCCTTCCAACCCTGGTGATTCTATGATTCTATAATCTGGTTTTAAAAAAAAACACGCATTGATGTGATAACCTGCGATTGTGAGAAGAAATGACCCACAATACCAAAACCATGACATGGTTATTGCATATGCAGATACTACAAACATAAAATACAATTCAGACTGTCTTAAGTGGAGGAATACTATTTACACAAAATTACTGAACCTTGAACACATGCTTTACTGAGTGAATATCTATTCTTTTACTGCAAATTTTCATCCTTCCCTGGCTTTTTTGTTCATTTATAATTTTCATTTGTGTCATTTCCAATTCAAACAACATAGTCTATTATATCTCAAACATTTTTGTTTAGATGACTAATTTATTTATGTGAACTCAATTTCAAAAAAGACACTGCTTTAAGCTTGGGTTTAGAGCTAGTCTGTTCAACCATTAGCAATCCGTTTCACTACATGAGAATACCAAAGATAAATTACCTCGGCTTTTGGCAGCTTCTTTCAAAGCAGCTAGAACCTCAGGCTTCAGGTCATCAGAAAGTAACCTTCCTTCCAGGCCAGGAAAGAGTGATCTAAGCACACCATAAAAAAGAAACAAACAAAAAACCCCAAAACACACTTTAGCAAAGCATCTAATTTATTCACATTGCGGCACAGAAATTGCCAGCACGATAGTCATCATGGTAAGACAGTCACATGCAAAGCAATCGCTTACGTATGCTGAATTGGGCTTTCACAGGGCATTTTCTCATAAATGAGAAAACTGTACGTTTAGAAGCAGAGAGCAGCAAGAAACTAATTTTTCTAACTACTCTTCTTTTCAAAGCAGGTCTAAGCAAGTTTTCTTTTGACAGAAAAACTGGGATTAGAAAATTATTTTCATCTATTTGTATTCTAACCAAAATAAAAGACAAAACAGCACCCACTATTCTACGTCTCAAAGATTCTATTTGAAAGCATACAAAAAAACACAATAGGAAATTCTAGGGCCTCAAAAGATCTGTGGATTACAAAAGATCTGCAGACAGTGGTTAAGATTATGGTAGCCAAAAGTGAGTCTCATCCTGCCCTTCCCTCCCCTTCCTTTATGTTAGCACTTCAAGCTAAGAAGTTTTTTAGGGCTTTGGCCTTCCTCAAATCAAAAATAACTACCTAGATTAATTCTGACAGCAGGCATGTCAGTTATACATAAATCAACACAAAATCTTTCTTGTTCTTCCACAGGTGTTAACAGAAAGAAATTCATAAGAGCTGATTACAGCTTTTTAAGCAAGCTCCCAATTTGAATATGCAAAGAGCCAAACTTTTAAGTTTAAAGTTTTAATAAAGTTTAAAGTGCTTTAAAAGAACCAGCATAAGTCATTTATCATATTTATATTATATAATAATTAAAAATAATCACTGTAGGCAAGAATAGAAGCGAATAAAGCATTACTATTTCAGATTTCTGTATTATCGTAGCTAGCAAGTAGATTTATGCCTGGTATAACATGCTTTTGTGTCAGTTCCACAAGACTAACCAAACTAAACCCATTAGCAACAGAACATGAACTGCGTAAGATCTAGTAGTATCATTAAATTCCAAAAAACCATATCTTATGTCTGAAGCAGAGCTGTAATTTGCTAGTCTCATCATGGGACTGTTTTGTATATTAGTACACTGGCTTAACTTCTGGAAGGAGAAACAAAGTGAAAGAATAGCAGAAGATAAATCATCTCACAACAGATGCCAGAGAAATTTCTTTTATTATTATTTTTTAAAGAAGACATGAGAATCACAGGCTCTGAGTACTGTTAATCCTCTGACAAACAACCTGAATTGTCTAGAACAAGAAAGATTATGGTTTTAGAATATAATAGAAAAAGAACAGCAGCAGATTTGAAAAAAGCAAACAACTCTCAAGCAGCGCGGGAAGATCAGTTACCTGCATCCAACTCCTTTTCTTGAAGATGTGTTGTCTATACATATACTCAAACCACAATTTATATAAGGACCTTACTTGGAGCGCTTTTTACCTTGATAATACCTATATTAGCACACTCCAACCCACCTCTACTTCCCTTATAAACAGTCCACAGGGCAGTGAAAGCAGTAAAGCACATGCCAAGCGTCACATTCTCTCAAGCTGAAAACTAGTGGAACTCTGAGGGAAAAGAGGAGGGGTGGATGTGAACATACATACGGGTAACATTTCGTGATGAGGAACAGCTAGAGGTAAGACACCTCGTGTGACTGAGTGACTTCAAGCAGTACCTCCTAACAGAGTACTTAGGGTCCAGATTTAACAAATCTTTCATACCTGCATAATCCAGTACAGACACAAAAAGCACAAATCATGCTTTCTCCCCAGCAACCCCAAGGTCACTTATTCCAGCTAGCCTGCTCTTTCCTATCCCCTCCCCAGTGTCAATGAAAGCTTTTTTGGCAGATGAAATGTGAACCTAGTTGGAACACTGATGCAGCTGGGAAACAAGCAAGGACAAAAAAATTAATTGGAGAGGGACTGGAAAGAACAAGGGAGAGCAGATGTAGAAGACAAGCCCACTTCTTTCCACGGCAGTATCTTTTTACTTCCCAAAACCAGTAAGTGCTTAGTACTAAGCCCTTCACAGTAACACTCTTGTGTTTAAAAAAAAAAAAGCCTGAAGTAATCTCAAGCTTTAAGTTTAATAAAAGCTCTTATCAATACCTAATTTAATGTACTTCCAAGTATGCATCTTTCTAATCTCCTCCTATTTATAATTCTCATAAGAAAGCTAATTTGAAATATATCCTGAGGTATTCCCCTAAAGCCTAGGTCACATGATTCTTTATAAACTTACAGTGGCAATAGATGTCAAACTTTTCAAATGAGACATATGCACACAAACATGTACATATATACAGAAACTCGAGTTCTATCTATGCATTATTTCATTACATTACAGGCTGCTGCATATCATCTTGTTTGCAAATAGTCTGAAGCTCTCTTTTAGCATTTAAATTAAAAAACAGTATTTAAAATATTAAGTATACCTGGGATATTCTTCTGAGGTTATGTAAACTACATCCTGTTCTGACACAGATGAGGAAAAAGGAATAAAATTTCCATTCTGTAATGGCAAAAGCTCCAATCCAATCAGTTCACTGTAGACTCCATCAGAAAGCACAAATTCTAAAAGATGAAGCTTTTCTTCAGCAGATCCACTGTGTCCAGATTTCCTTAGCACTTGCCGTACTACAGCAGGAGTCACTTTTTTCACAGCTTTAGCAGCAGAAATACTAAGATGCACTGCACTAGCAATATCTGCTGGTACCTTGGCAATCTGCTTCCCTGAATTCTGGAGGTAGTTGAGAACAGAGTGAGTGTACTCCAAACTCTCATCCATTTCAGAAAAGTGCACCTGATCCACTTTTATCCACTGGTTACTCATTGAGTAAATAACTGTATGCTGGAGCAGCTCTTTAAAGAGAGGTACTACAATTGGTTTCCAAGGTACCCTGATTTTGTTCTCATCAGGCCACAACCTATAAATTCTTTCAGCTGACAATGGAAAATCCGAATTCTTCTCAGTCTCCATTCGTTTGATAGCTTCCAAAATGAGGGTGGTATATGCCTTTGGCACTATATTCACCACAAGAAGATCATTCCACAAAGCTGCTGGATCTCTCCACTGATCCAGCTCTCGCCATTTGATACTTCTCCTATTGTCTGTGAGACCAAAGAAACCACTAACATGAACCGGGAGTCCAGTTTTGCTTTCTTCACCTGGAGGCAAAGGCAGAAAACAAAATGCTCTTCCTGAAAAATCTGCAACAGCTCCTTTCTCCTCCCCATTAGTCGATAAAGACATGGCTATTCCAATAGTAGGAACAAATTTCAAGTCATCAGCTAAGCAATCCAGTTCAGTACACATTCCTCGACCACCTACACAATTACACACTAACCAAGATGTTTTCTGTGCATCCTTAACACTCTCATCTTCTACAACTATATTTACATGGTATGTCACACATGTTATGCTATTGCTTGGAACTCCCTTACAATACTGATTTATTGCAGTTCCTAAGATCTTGATAGAATTGGGCCTTTCATGCTTCAAGGCCTTGTTCTCGCTAGCGGTTACTCTAAAAATCAGCCTCTCGGTTCCATCAGCTTCCCTAACATGCAATGAAACATCCTGAACACTCTTCAAGAAGAGCAATACTGTGTCTGCATCTGCTCTGAAGGATTCAAACAGCTCCAAAACCTTCTGTTTGTCGTAAACATTGCTGCTCAGCTGGGAAGGCTGCAGACGAAGTGGGAAACGAAAAAAGGTACCAGGAAAGCTTCCATTCTTAAAGGTTTCCTTAGTGCTCCCAAATACACCAATGAATGGTGCAAACTGGTCCGTAAGTTCATTGATTTCCTTGTTATCTTCTTTTAGATTCCAACACTGGCCTGATTCATGAGGTCCAAAAAGGGTTTGATGGGGATCAAGCATTCCAATCTGGTCACCGCTGAAAATACTAGGGACATCTGTACACACAAAACAACAACTATTAATAATTCTAAACAACATAGTTTTCAAATACAGTCTTAAGGAACAAATTTTAAAAGGGCAAGAAAAAAAGGTTATAAAACTGCAATGAATCCAGTATAAATCTGATACCATATAATTCAGTGCTTATCAAGAGGGAGAAGGAAGTGCATCCCTATTCTGCAATTAAATATATAAACAGTCATTCAATTATTTGAATTTTAGCAAACAGTGAGCAACAAAAAGTATAATTTTTTTCAAGTCTAGACTTTTGTCTTTCCAATATTTTCAGGAAAAAAACAATTTAATTTACTACAGATGTATTCTATTACATTTATACTTTGCAGATCTTGAAGGCTTGCAAACAGTCATCTTGTACATTTAAATGCATAAATTCACAGAATTATCAAACCACTGAACATATTAACTAAGCTTTTATTCATACTCTTCTAGGTAAATTATTGTGAAAAAAATCCTGCCTTACAAACTCACAAGTCAAAAATGTTATTCCAGCAAAAGTTTGCCTCTTATTCTGTACTGTTATAATTACTATGTAGACTGTAAGCAGTATTTACACTATATGCTTCTTCCATACAGCAGGAAAACACTTTGCCAGAATAATAGGTTTCAAGACCGAATATTATCAGCTTGTGAAAGAGTATGTATTATCTCTCTCCAATGTAAATGTGCATATACCTCCATTATGGAATATCCTTTCTAGCATGAAACAAAAATCACTGCTTATTATGCAAAGAACCTGCATAAAAGTTTTGGTCTAGTCTAAACTTCCGTACTTGCACATCTACCCTACATTATGGGCCCTATAATAACAGTATAAAGGAACGTTCATTTCAATATAAGGGACTAAGTACATAATGATGTTACTAGAAGAAACAAATCTCCAAAAATCTTCAAAATCCAAAGGATACCTTACAGAGTTTTAGAACAATATGAACGCTTCCTAAGGAAACTTAGACAGGGATCTAGTTTAAAAGTGCACTACAGAGAAAATATTAAATGTTTGGTGAAGATCTAAAATAATTAAACAATTTAAAAACTTCAACATTTTAAAATATCTACTGAGAGTACCTGTTATATGATAAACTGAATTAAAGCCAATTCCAAATCTTCCAACTTTCAGGGGATCATCTTTCTTCCTGCTTCTTGCTATTTCCTGTATTCCATGCCAGTCCTCCGGGGTGAAAATTGCATCATTGTATGCATAAAATGCTGGCCCTATAATAAACAGGCGAGTGTTAAAGAGATGACAAAAGAAAATTATTTACTGATAAAATGTCTAGGAAATGAACTTACAGAACTGAGAAAGCATTTCTTTTAAAGTATGCATGTGCAAATTTAAAGGGGATGCTATAACTCCAGCTGACTGAAATTAGGCTTGGCCATGAAAGCAAGGTACAGAATTGCAGCAAAAACAGAAGCAAGAAGATGGATTTACGTCTGTACCTGGTACTTAAAAGATTCATATTCTGATACAGTATCTAGTTCTGGTGTCCACATTTTAAAAGAATGATTCTGAAAAACTGAACAGAAAGCAGAAACCAACAAAGCTTCTGAAAGAAGTGTCCTGTGGCAAAACGCTTAAACTCAATCTGTTCAGTCTATCAAAAAGATGTTTGAAAGATGTACTAATCACAGTCTATTAGTATCTCCACTGGAAAGGAGCACATGGCAAGATATAACAATAACCTTTGTCTAGAAAGTAAGACAAAAATTCAAATTAGAAGACATAATAAGGCTGAATAACAACTGAAAAAAGCTAGAAACAAGTAGCAGCGGACTATTCATCACTGAAATCTTCATACTACAACTGAATGCCTTTTGGGGTGACTGTGCAAACTAACCCGTTTGATAAATACATAACTGACCTCTATCACACAAAGCTGTATCACATCATGTAAAAACCTTTGTACGGAGCAAATCTGGTATAAGGGGGAGACAATAAGAGATGGGGAAGAAAACAGTGCTGAAATGTAAGGGGCTGGGGTAATCTTTACATTAAGAACTGGAGACAGCTCTCAAAAGGTAGAGGTTAATACGTAAAAAATCTGAAAATTATTGCCTAATACCCCAAGCATTCTTTTATCCTAGGTCTTACTTATTATATTTTGTTTTCTTGCTCTACTAAAAAAAAATCCTTTTTTTTATATTTTGGGACACCAAGTGAATCCAGGGAAATAAACACCAGGATACAGAGTCACCCTGGGAGAAGTGACTTAGAATAAAGCAGAACACAAAGTCTTTCCTCAAACATTAACTGGAAGCAGCTGGAAAGCTGCTACGGACAACCTGCAAGAAGACAGTGTAAGGCCTTCAATACAAAACACTGGCTTTGGAAAAGAATTATCCACAGTAGAACAGAGACAAAACTCACACCTAATAAGGTGGAAGTAGCAATGGAGTCATCCCTATATGGTCACCTCCATACAGCAAGGAGAAAAACACAGAACCACATGCATATTGAAGAATAATAGCCAAAACTAATAAAAATTGTATTTACCCTGATATTGTGCCATGTCCTTTGACCGTAGAGTTTCTGTTCCATACTGAGTTTCATCATATAAAAACCTAACCTCCGTGGCACCTGCATCTTCTGCATTTTGTATCAGTTCCTGAGACAGGAAAAAAAAAAAAGTATAATGTAGTAGTGTACAGATTCTAACAATGGTTTTCCAACAGTAGAAAAAACCCAAGCAGTTGTCTCAAGTATGATTGTTTTCATACTTTTGAACCAACACAATTTTATCTAGTTTACCTCAATGAAAACAGACATCATTATAAAAGGAATATTCAGACAAACATATACATAAACTAGTTCTGTAAACACTACCATTAATAAAGTATGCCTATACAGTCCCACTTAAATCAATAGCATTGTACACTGCAGACAGATAAGCACGATTATAAATACCTACAGGATTAGAGCTTCACACAGTGCTCTGTTTACATTGACTCAAAGTGTATCAGGGCTCCAAAGATACACACTCAAACATACGTATATAGACACATACACACGTGTGTGGATGTTTGTGTGGGTAATATGTAAGTTTGGCACAAGGAAGTATCTCAGCTGAACTGAAAAGCTATGTAGATACATCATATCCAATGTATTCATACAACAGAAATTTCATTCAAGTATGCATAAAAATAAAAGACTTGCTAGCAAGATGAATCTTTACCTTAAAAACTTATCAACTAGCATCAGATATTTCAGATTAGGTTGCATTCTAATATACTGTTGCCAGTCAAATAAGCTCATTGTTATCTAATATCAGAAATATAACCCCGCCATTTTTCACTTTGTGACAGTATGGTCAGTCTATAAAGCATATCACACAAGTAACCAAAATATATTTTTATATTGTTACTTCTACATAATTTTGAAGCAAGATGAGATAGCAAGAAATATACCCACAGTTCAGCATACATAATACATTTTTCAAGAATCTCCACAAGTATAGCTAGAAAAAAAACGCAATTCTTCTTCTATAAGAATAATTACGGCAATCATTCAAGAAGGCACAGAAACATGGTCAAATCCTCTAGAAATATTAAATAATTAGTATGGAAACCACCATGTAGTCAAAGATTTGCATTCACGCTGTGGCACACGGAGTGTCTGCTGCATTCAGCTGTAAGAGCATTGTATTTGAAGAATCCAAACAGTGAAACCCATTTCAACAGATCAGCAAAATTCCTGGTAGTAATCCCTCCCTAACAGTCTGTTAACTCTAAATTGTAAACCATGAAAAGAGCAACATTTCTACTTTTAGATTTATCTACCTGATTTCTAAGGAAATTATCTTATTTTTTTCATATTGGAATCAAAATTTGGGTTTAAACTGTTAAGAATGTCTGAACCTTTCATGATTCAAATGCATCTTACCAGTTCAACTACTGCTGGGAAATAGTAAAAATGCAAGCACTCATGCTATAAACAGACACTGTTCAGAAGATACCCAGGATGCAGTTTGTCAAAACAATTCAAGGTATGCTTATCTTAAGCATTCACACTAAAAATAATCAACTTCCAGTTCCATGGTTGCAAAGAAAAAGAAAAAAAGAAAGAAACCTTGGAAAGTTTCTTCCCAGAAACAGCAGATACTCTCATCATCTGTCACCATTTGTATTGGTGTGTTTAATATATATGGATATATACATATATTTGTACCAAATCCCATTAGTTAGAACCTAGTATTCCCTTACACTAAGGAAATTAATCTCCGAATTAATCTCATCTCCTGGATGAGAAGTTCAACATTGAACTACGAACTAACCACCCCAGATACTCTCACAACAAACAAACCAACCAACTCAAACTGGCACTTCCAGACATGAGCACAAGAAGCTACAATAAATCAGACAAACCATCTTCTATGGGTACTTGCCTTCCTCCTTGTGGGACTTGACAAAAACAGAATGATCTGTATTTTTTCAGATTATAGAATGGTTTAAGTTGGAAGGGACCTTTAAACATCATCAAGTCCAACCGGCCTTGAAGGGACAACTGTAACTACAGCAGGTCGCTCAAAGCCTTGTCCACCCTGACCTTGAACACTTCCAATGATGGGACCACCATAACTTCCCTGGGCAACGCGTTCCACAGTCTCACCACCCACATCTTAGAATATCCCTTCCTTATGTCCAATCTACACCTACCCTCTTTCAGTTTAAAACCACTACCCTTTGTCCTGTCACTACAGGCCTTGATATAAAGCCTCTCTCCATCTTTCTTATAAGCGCCCTTTGTATGTTGAAAGGCTGCAATAAGGTCTCCCCAGAGCCTTCTCCAGGCCAAACAATCCCAACTCTCTCAGCCCTTCTTACAGGAGACATGTTCCAGCTGTGTCTGAAGTAAGGTGATGTGAACTCCACTCTACCAGTCCACCATTCTATTTACTGAAATTTTTTTAGTGCTTAAATCAATATTGTCATTTCCATTGTTAGCTTGTACACGTAACCTTCAAACATGGAGCATCACAACATAACATGTCCTACTGCTGCATGCTTTGAAGTCCCCTGGACCAATGATAAAACACCGTAAGAGCACTAATCTCAGCTCAGAAAATCCTGTGACATTCTTTTGTTATAAGAACCAACGTGTAGACTAAAAATGTTTTTCAGCCCATACAAAACTGATGGATTCATTATTCTTATTGTTCTAGAGCAAGTCTCACAAAAGCCACACAATGATTCCCATCTTAAAAGTACTCTCATCTAATGATGAAATTTTGTGACATTGTCAAAGTACACTGAGGAAAATATACTTAGCTACCCAGAAATTCTACAGCAAATCTTCTATTAAAGTCTCCAGCTTATACCAACCTTATACTAAGATAATCCCTCCCAAAAAAATTGTATATAGTAGATTATGCGGCTTTGCCACATCTTATAGCAGAGATGAACAATAAAGTAACAAGCAAAATAAACATTTGAGATAGCTACATAAAGTACATCATGAAGTCTCTGACTTAATTATAACATCTGCATTTTACCTCTATTTCTTTATAAACTACAATGGGATGTGTGAGAAGAGAACTCAAAGACATTAAATGCACACGCACGAAAAACAGCCACACAACTCACTTTGCCTTGGCCTCAGAAATGGAAGCATGTAACTCCTGTACTAGAATAAGTATCTAATAAGGTATGGCAACTGCAAGATTTGCTGGAAAGTATTAAATTAACAGTATTATGTCATGCATATTAAAGGACTGCTAAAAATACCATTTGTTGTATACCTTAAGAATCTGTCCTCCTTCTGGGTATCTTCTTAAAATATCCTTAAGAAAATCAACAAGTGGTGGAGTCGTTTGTCCAAAACGACCTAAAAGAACAAATAAACAAAAAATAACCTCTGTATTACGCCACTATGCACTTAATACACGGGCACGGTATACTTTGGTTCTAGTGTACACTTCCTGTTCTGGCATAGTGTGGTGCTAAGTTTGGTGTTACCTGGGCCAGCACAGGAGGGAAAGAAGAGTGTCTGAAAGGTACCAACAAGCATTATGAAGTTCTGCTCCAAGAGAAAAAGTCTACCACAGAACGCGAGGATCAACATTCTTCAGTTCAAACTCCAGTCTAGCACTAGAGAGCAGCTCCCTAAATCCAAACCTGTAAAACGTGTGCTTCAAACAAGTATTACTAACGCAACCCTTGCAAGGAAAACAGACTTTACCGGTGTCCCATCTATCACTTCTCTTTAAAGTTTATTAATAAAGTAATCATGCTGTCTCTCTCCCTCCCCTTCTGCATATATGTGTGTTTATGAAGTGCACAGACTCAAACACACACGCACTATTTATGGAATAAAACATTAGACACAAAAAAAACCCCACAGAATCCTCAGCAATATGGAAAAAAGGGGTATAGATAGGAGACACCTATTTGTTGAGAAAACATCAAGTAAAAACACCAAATATCTTCTTGTTTTTACAAAATGTTCATATGACTCTTTATTTGAGGTAAATGAATAGCATCTATTAAAAAAAAAAACAAGACCAAGAAATTGCAACTCACAGCTGAAAGTGTGGAAGGTATTTTATAACTTCATTATTTTTACAGTATATAGAAGTATATGAAAGTCAGCACGCAATACACAAACTTCCAAAATAAGGCAAACTGATTAACAGTTTTTGTGTTTCTTTTTTTAGGAGAAATTCTCTAAAAAAAAAAAATATCAAGAAACTGATCTTCTCTTAGTGTAACTGAGGCAGGCAGGTGGTAAACAAGAATTTTCACTATGGGAATCACAAAACCAGACAAGTAACTTTTAAGTGACAGGACTACAGACAGACATTATTCTCACTCTTTACACCTAAGAGCAGAGCTGCAAAATTACTCTATCACAAAAATTACTCTATCTTGAAACCATGACTTACTGCACCCTGTTAAAGGCTGCACTGATTTTTCCTGAATATTAGAGCTGGTCATATTTAACACAAAACTGGTTCCACAAATCTGAAGGAGAAATTTTTTCCATAATAAGGACAGTCAAGCATTGGGACAGGAGCGCAGAGAGCCTGTGCAGTCTCCATCCTTGGAGGCTTTCCAAACTGGACTAGATCAACCCTTGAGCAACCTGGTCTGACTTCAGAGTTGACCCTCCTTTGAGCAGAAGGTTCGGGTAGAGACCTCTTAACGTGCCTTCCAACATGAATTACTCTGTGACCATATGAAAAGATTATGGGTTCTTTGATAGACATCAGTGATGAATGAATACAGAGGTGACATGGGTCGTCTTCAGAGTACTTCAGCAAGCAATGTGCTTAGCTCTACTGACCATGCACTTTGTGAAGCTAGAAATTCACGGCCTTCTTTGATTCACCAGCTGTAAGGAAAAATCTGAGAACTGAAAGACTCCAAAATGAACACAAAAGGCTGGTACTAAAGCCCTCGGATCTTTTAGACTGACTTACATCAGAGTTGTGAGCCAGAAAAAGCTAACTGCTTTATCTAGGCATGGACTGCCTAGAGTGGTATCTCCAAGAAAATCTCACAGCCAAATATTCCTAGGCACAAAAAACAGCAACAGTTTTTCTTTCCCATGCAAGATTTCTCAGGGCTACCGCACTATCTTCTCCATATACTTGCATGGCACAAAAACAGCTCAGAGAAGAAAAAAAAAAGAAAAACCAACTTTTTATTTAGTCTATCACAGACTACATACAGCAAAAATTATCAGAGCAAACAGTCAAGAATGAGAGAAAGAAAAATATTTGATGCCATAGAACCATGGGGTCTATTTCCATAGGTGTTTTCTCACCATTGTAGGTTCTAGAGAATGTGAACATGAACTTCTGGCTAATACACAAACACTTCAGTTCCCTCTGTCACTAGAAAACCATCAGCCAGTACACTCACGGCTTACACAGGATAAGAAATACAACATTTTGTGACGCCAAATAAAACATCTGCATGAAAAAGGTTTCCTTCTTCACCATACCATCCCATTAGCATTTATTTCATTCCCTTATATTAACACAAGCAACATACTCATTACAGATTTTAATTAGAGCATTTCTGAAAATATTCAGGTATCATAATCTAATTCAAGATACCACGCAAACAGATATATCTGCAAAATTTGTAATAAAAATGTAGCTAAACATACAGAATAAAAAAAAAAAAAAAACAGAAGAAACCAAAAGCTTTCTACCAATGGTAGTTTTCTACGCTGAAAAGATCTTTTCAGTATCTGAATTGCTTACAAATACTCAGCTTATTTTATATGAGACAAGGCAGCTATTAATGCTACTGCAAGGAAAGTTTTATTGATTCCAAAGGACAGCAACATTCTAATTTCTACACATGAAATCACAAACTAAAAATTAAACAGTAAGGCACTTATAAGAGAAATTTAATTTCCTTGGAGCAGAATGAAAAGAACAAGTGAAGGGATACCTAGGACTCACAAGAAAACTAATTGCTTCCCACTTAAAGAAGAGAATAATTTCAATTAACTGCATTAGAAAATGCTTTGACCTTCCAGTTTATAAACAGACAAGCATTTTTCATACCTCCTCCTTTCAACCCTTTTGACTGAAGCTTCAGAAAAACTTGGTTTTGAGACTTCTGAAGATCGACAATCTTGATATCATCAGATAACTGAAATAAAAAATAAGACAGATCTCCATCAGAACATTCTGTAGCATAGTTTACCGTAACTTCATTTCCTATTTGTTTATTCTGTGAAGTCTAGTTTTATCTAAAACTCAGATAAAACTTTTATCAAATACTCAGAAACATTCAGTATTCAATTTGAGCAGCGCTTTCAGTCCCTGAGGTCTAGGATGGCCTCCTTTGCTTAATGATACTCCTCAGATAAAGTATTAGTTTGTCAGCAACAGGACCAAAAAAATGGCCAAACAAATCAGGTGGAAAAAAATGCCTATAGAAGCATACGAAGAGCAAGCCATAGCCTCCCATTTTCACATTTGAGAAGTTCTGGGAACTTCTGGGAAGCATACAACTTAAGAAAGTTATTGTTCTAAGGTGCATGCCCATAAAGAAAATAAACACATACAGGAAGTATGTGGTGTATGTACTCCAAAAAGTACATACAGATACACAGTTTCATTGGAGTTTTAAACTTAGTAACAGCTCAAAGTAGCTAGTAATACAGAATGCACAGAGACAAAATATGTCACAGAAAAAACCCTGAAAAATCTGACAGCTTCATCTCCCCATTACCTCTATCTGCAGACCTATGGACTCACCGGGAACACCACAGAGAAACTGAGGCAAACTAAGAAACAAATTCCTTAGCAGCCATTCAGAAAACTATTTAGTAATCACAGCACATCATGGTTTTGTTGCAATACTATATGTGTGTCCCAGTTATACACGATGTGATGTTATCCTGAATACCACAACAACAAATGCAGAATTAGAAGTTGTGCTGTGCTAATCAGAAGTTAACCAATTCAAATTAGTTTCCATTTATAGTAAACTATATTAAAATGTTATTACGTAAAATTATATATTAGTCTCAGTTTATAGCAAAGTTCAGGACTACTTCCTCACTTCGATGGGTAAAAACAAATCACTAGTAAGAAGCTATTGCTTGCACAGACATAGATGCTCACAACCTAACTACGTTTTATAAGCAAAAGACAGTCCTAGTCCACAGTATATAGTCATAATTTAAAAACACTGATAAGAAAAAAATTATATCCCTTTTTACTTAAACCAGTTTTAAATAGTACTTACAACAACAATGCATTTATTGTAAGTTCCTACAGAAATGTTATACTTGAGATGATCTTGTCTCAAGATGTAAAACAGCTTAGACTGGGTATACCACCCACTCAGGACTCACTAAAATAAAAAAGAATCAACAGAATGCTGTAACGCATCACCAAGTATAAAAGGGATAGAATAACTGAATTTTCTCAGGTAGGATTTTTGTAGCAAAACACCAGCAGAAACTAGGAGAATGAACAGATTCAAAGTTTAACACTGTAAGGAACTATGAGAGGGATACTGGATTTTACTTAACATATGCAAATTGCACATAGGAGCTTTTTGGAAAAAAGAAAAAATGGAAAAAAGATTTACTGATGAATATTCTACTACCTCAGTAAATTAAAAAATAATCTGATCCCAGCAGACAGGAGTCAAAAGTTTATAAAGGAATTTCAAAATAGCTACAGTGCAAATATTCCCATATGTATTTTAGCTTAACATTAAAAAAATCAGAATAGCTATTACAGTCTGCTTACTGACCATTCCCTGCCAAAATATAGCTTTCTGTGCCAGACAGAATGCTGCTCAGATCTTCACTCCCAGACAAATTTTAGAAAGTGATACACAGACCTCCTTCCTCCCAAAACGGGAAGGCCTGGAGAAAACAAAATCAAGGACACACAAAACCAGGCAAGAAAATAAAAGATAAACTACATGGGCAGTTTCTTTCAAACCTCAGCCCGCAAAGATTACTTGTGTTCCTCATGTAGGTTCTTAAAAGCTTCTTCAGCAATAACACAACTACTAACATCTAGTTCTTTCCAAGCATCATAGAATGGTTTGGGTTGGAAGGGACCTTTAAACATCATCAAGTCCAACCTGCCCTGAAGGGACATCTGTAACTAGAGCAGGCTGCTCAAAGCCTCGTCTACCCTGACCTTGAACACTTCCGATGATGGGGCCACCGTAACTTCTCTGGGCAATCTGTTCCAGGGTTTCACCACCCTCATCTTAAAATATTCCTTCCTTATGCCCAATCTACACCTACCCTCTTTCAGTTTAAAACCACTGCCCTTTGTCCTGTCCTTACAGGCCTTGCTATAAAGCCTTTCTCCATCTTTCTTATAAGCCCCCTTTGTATGTCGAAAGGCCGCAATAAGGTCTTCCTGGAACCTCCTCCTCCATGCTTTTGCAAATCCCCTTGCGTATTTAACCCTAATTTCCAATCTCTTCTCTCTCCACTTCTTGCCTCTGCTCATCCTACCCCACCAATATCTCCAGGTTGCCATTTCCCAAAAGCATGACTAGAACCATGCCAAACTGTACTGAAACGGTGGCACCGGGCTGCTCCCTTCAAAGGAATGAATGACCTTGTTCTGTTGACTCTCTCTCCTGTATCCAGACCTCACATTTTAACTTGTAAGAGCTTCCTGTCATGGTAACATCAACACTGCTGTTGACGCTGGTGAGCAAGTAGAAAAATCAATTAAAGATCGAAAGGAAGCCAGAACAAGCACATCAGCACTCTCAGGTGAATCTTCCGCTCTCTCCACCCACCTCCTCCTGAGAAATAAAGCATGTGGATTATGTCAGGAAAAGACACAAAAACTCAAACGACAAAAGCCGGCAGCATGAAGAGAAGTACGAGGGTTAGCTGCTTGTCCCAGCCACCTCCTTGCTGCTCATGAGAGACTCAGACCTAAGGCTGCGCACACACTGTGCCGCCCACCCACCAGAAGACCTGGCAAGATGCGAACAGCTGCCAGGTGGGGACCTCAGGGCAGAGGGTAGATTTAGGTTAGATATTAGCAGTAAATTCTCTGCTGTCCGGGTGGTGAGGCACTGGAACAGGCTCCCCGGGAAAGCTGCGGAGGCCCCATCCCTGGAAGTGTCCAAGGCCAGGTTGGATGAGGCTTTGAGCAACCTGCTCTAGTGGGAGGTGACCCTGCCCATGGCAGGGGGGTTGGAACTAGGTGATCTTTAAGGTCCCTCCCAAACTAAACCATTCAACGACTCAATGATTCAACGACTCCAGCGCCGCAGCGGTGTGAGGCCGCCAGAGCCACGGCGGCGCCCCCCCGCCCGCCCCGCCGCGCCCCCTCACCTCTCTGCCGCGGTGCCACAGCCGCTGCTCGGCGCGGGGGAAGCCGGCTTCCGCCTCCACCCGCGCCTTCACCTCCCCCACGGCCGCGGGCGGCGGCAGCTCGAAGGTCCTGCAGCCCAGGCAGTCATGGAGGACGGTCACCCGCGCCAGCCTGCGACGACACGACAGACACCAGCTGAGGGGAGACACCCAGCGCCCTGCACCGCCGCCCACCCGCCTCCCCCTCAGCCACGCCGGAGGCCCGGGACGGCGGCCGGAGCTCGCGGGAGTACAGGGGCTCTGCGGCGGCAGAAGGAGCCGCCGGGCCTGCGA